>ML347816.1:0-94730 GCA_005239505.1 Nicotiana paniculata | reverse complement strand
CTGCGGGGCTAAAATCACTTAGTTCTTGGACGGGGTTTAGGGGTTCTCAAGGTGATAATATTGGTGATAGTTCACAACTAAATGAGCTTCAAGTTTATTTGTCGCAGGGACTTGAATCAGAGAATCCCGAAAACTCCTTTAATATTTTGGAATGGTGGATGGGAAAAGAAAATCACTATCCGGTTCTTTCAAGGATGGCTCGAGATATTTTAAGTATTCAAGCTTCAACAGTGGCATCGGAGAGCGCTTTCAGTCAAGCGAGACTTCAACTCGGTGATCATAGAGCGTCTATCAGGGAGAACTTGGAAAAATCATTGGGGGGAGGAAGACTAAGAAATATATTTCCATTTTTTGTTAATGTCGTAATAATAAAAATTATAAGGCATTCCCTTGAATATTTCTTTACAATTTTTTTATGTTTAAATTTGAATTACAAGATTTAAGTCACAATTATATAATATAATTTACAATAAATTGCCTTACATAAAAAGAATTCAAAATAAAAATAGCCCGGCCCACATAGGCCAGTGGGCGGGCACTTAGCTTGGACCCATATGGGCCGGTTACACCCACTAGGACCGTTTAGCCCGGGACCGTTTGGCCCTGGACCGGCCCGCTAGAGCCCGAGACCGTTTGGCACGACCCATTTAGGCTCGGGCCCGGACCACAATACAGCCTTATCGCAACCTGGCATTTGCAAAATTAATGGCACAAATAATTCGATTACGGGCACAATTCCCAATAATCCAATTAAGTCTATTAGACTTGATAATGCTATTGAGTTTTCATCCCAATCATTTAATGATGATTGCTTATCAATTGGAATAAAAGTGGAACATCCTATAGCTCATGTTCACACTCAAAATGGCCTTGCAGAGTCTTTGATTAAACGTCTGCAATTGATAGCAAGACCGTTACTCATGAAAACGAGGTTACCCACTTTTGTTTAAGGTCATGCCATTTTTCATGCAACAATGTTAGTTCGTCTCAGACCGGAAAATTATCATAAATATTTTCCTATGCAATTAGTTTTGGGTCATGAACCTAATATATCCAATTTAAGAATTTTTGGCTGCGCAATATATGTGCCTATAACATAGGCATATCGCACCAAGATAGGTCCCAAAAGAAGGTTAGGAATATATGTTGGCTTTGAATCTCCCTCCATTATTTTCTACCTCGAAACATTAACGGAGATTTGTTCACTGCTCGATTTGTAGATTGCCGATTCGATGAGACCTTTTTTCCAAAATTAGGGGGAGAAAATGGTGAAACCAAACGATAAATTTTTTGAAAAAATCCATCATTGTCTCATCTTGATCCACGTGCCTATATTTGTGAAAAAGTGGTGCAAAAGATTATATATTTTCAGAAAATAGCAAATCAAATGCCAGATGCATTCACGGATCTGAAAAGTATAACGAAATCACATATCCCTGCAGAGAATGTTCCAATCCGTATTGATGTCCCCGTTGGAAAATCTTCTAGTGTCATAGCTAATGAGTCAAAAGCACGCCTAAAGCATGCCAGACCATTGGGTTATAAGGATCGAAATACTAGAAAAGAAACCAATTATTTAATCAATCCTGAGATTCATGATGAAATGAATTAGCCCGGACTCAAAAAAATAATGAACTATCAATAAATCCAATCGATATTGAGACATATTTGAATCGATTGAATATAATGGTGGATTATGTCTTTGCATACAATGTTGCATCTAGCATTATGCAGGATAACAAGGATCTTGAGCCTCAATATGTTGGAGAATGTCGACAAAGTCGTGATTGGCCATAATGGCAAGAAGCAATCCAACTTGAGTTGGATTCACTTGTGAAACGTGAAGTTTTTGGGCCTGTAGTCCAAATACCTAATAGTGTTAAGCTTGTTGTCTATAAATGAGTCTTTGTACGTAAGAGAAATGAGATAAATGAGGTACAAAGATATAAGGCACGCCTTGTTGCACAATGATTTTCACAAAGACCTAGTGTCGATGATGAAGAGACATATTCACATGTTATGTATGCAATAATATTTTGTTATCTCATTAGTTTTGCTGTCCATGAAAAGCTTGGCATGCATTTAATGGATGTGGTTACAACCTACCTTTATGACACACTTGATAATGAAATATACATGAAAATTCTCGATGGATTTAAAATGCCTGACACACATGACTCAAAGTCCCGAAAACTATCCAAATTGCAAAGATCTTTGTGTGGTCTAAAGCAATCAGGAAGAATGTGGTGTAACCGCCTTAATAAGTATTTATTAAAATAAGGTTATATAATGATGCCATTTTTCTATGTGTTTTTATAAATAAAATAACATCGGAGTTTGTTGTACTTGCCGTATATGTTGATGACATAAACCTTATTGGAACTCCTACAGAACTCCAAAAGGAAATTGATTATTTAAAGAAGGAATTCGAGATGAAAGATCTCGGAAAGACAAAATTATGTCTCGGTTTGCAAATTGAACATTTGGCTAACGAGATTTTCATCCATCAATCTTCCTATAGAGAAAAGGTATTGAAACAATTTTACATGGATGGAGAACATCCATTAAGTGCTCCGATGGTTGTTCTGTCACTTGATGTGAATAAGGACCCGTTTCGACCTCAAGAAAAGAATGAAGAGCTTCTTGGTCCTGAAGTACCATATCATAGTACAATTGGTGCACTAATGTATCTTGATAACACTACAAGGCCCGACATAACTTTTTCAGTTAATGTCTTAGCAAGATATAACTCTGTTCCTACAAGGAGATATTGGAATGGAATCAAACACATATTGCGGTATGTAAAAAGGACTACCGATATGGGTTATTTTATGACAATGATTACAATACCGGCCTTGTTGGTTATGCTAATGATGAGTATTTATATGAGCCACACAAGGCTCGATCTCAAACAAGCTATGTGTTTACAGGTGGAGACACTACCATACTTGGCGATCAACTAAGCAATCAATCATGGCTATTTCATCTAATCATGCAGAGATAATTTCTATTCATGAAGCAAGTTGAGAATGTGTGTGATTGAGGTCTATAATACATCTTATTCGTGAAAAATATGGTTTGAAGTGTGACAAATTGCCCATGATTTTTTATGAAGATAATGCAGCATGAATAGCCCAATTGAAAGGAGGATTCATAAAAAGGAGATAGAACAAAGTACATTTCACCAAAGTTATTTTTCACACACGATCTTCAAAAGAATGGTGATATCAATGTGCAACAGATTCGTTCAAGTGATAATATGGCTGATTTGTTCACCAAATCTCTACCGACGTCAACCTTCAAGAAGCTAGCATACAATATTGAAATGCGAAGGCTCAAAGATGTGAATTAATGCTCTCATCAGGGGGAGTCAATACGCGTTGTACTCTTTTCCCTTATAAGATTTTGTCCCATTGGATTTTTCTTTCAAGATTTTTAATGAGGCAACCAAAAGGTGTATTATTAAACATGTGTACTCTTTTTCCTTCACTAGAATTTATTTTCATTGGGTTTTTCCTAGTAAGGTTTTAACGAGGCACATTATTTATTAATGGACATTCAAGAGGGAGTGATATAAATAATATTATGAGTGAATGCCCATGTATTATGAAATTACTTGGGAGAAAATTATGATCAAGTGACATGGCCTTCAATAAGTGGCAAGGCCTTTCAACAAATGTCAAGACTTTCAACAAGTGGCAAAGCCTTTTCAACAAGTGTCAAGACTTTCAACAAGTTTCAAGACTTTGGAGTCCAAGGAAAACTATAGGGTAATCACATAACAGTTACCATTTTTGCCAATTCTTTCCAATATTTTTTTGGATCATAATATAAAATACCACATGTAACAGTGTTAATTTTCGGTGGAAATTGATTTGAACAGGTACTAGGTTTAGCCTGACTAGGACTAGGTACACTTTTCCCCTCGGCCAAAGCTTTTAGATGTTCATATCTGACTTTATCTTTAGGGTGTTTTTTAATGTGTGTAGTCAAAGTTCCCGTTGTCCCCCTCTCCCCCCTCATGATCCAGAATATTTAAAAGCTAACTTCATACCATAAGTTTTACACTTAGCCTTATTTTGTGAAACTAGTTGAGTAAAAAATGGCCAAACAGAAGATGTTTCCTGCCGTTTGGTAGGTTGTCTAAAAAAAGTAGGGGCAATAACATGAGTATGAGATGGGTCATCATATGGATTAATAACATTATCACTAGTTGAGTTAACATTAGGGGCAAGACTAGTGGGTGTATCATCATCCGATTGAGTTTTATCAAGATCAATTTTCTCATCATCATTTTCATCAATAGTATTATAATTATTAGAATAGAGAGCATTCATTAATTCATGGTCTAATTGTTCACCAGGTGCAATATTATGGAAAAATTGACTCTCGGTAAATTGTAATAAACTATTATCGGTATCAAGAATAGCAAGTGTAGGACGGATATGGGGTTTGGTTCGGGGAGCCAGGGGCAGGGGAGGAGGAACATTAGTATCACTAGATTCGCCAGTCTTGGATTTTCCCTTATTCTTATTTTTACCAAAAATATTTCTTAAGGAAGACATCTTAATTAATCAAGTAATAGAAAATAAATAAAACAAATAAAACTATAATATTAAGACTTAAGAGTTGGAACGAGTTTACATAATTGACGAACAACTTGTTGAAAATTGATTATCGTTGAAGACTTGAAGACTTCAATTCACTAACTTCATAATTTTTTCACAAACTGTAACAACCTCAATATTTTTTTACTATTTTTTGGAACAAAGTAAGCAATAGTAGAAAGTGCAGAAGAAAATTTGAGAGAGATTGTGATAGAGTGATATTGATTTGGTAAGAAAAATGAAAGAATGAGGGGGTATTTATAGTTAAAAATAGGGGAAAAGTATAATTATAAAATGTTTGGGGTTAAAACAAAGTTGGGGGAGGGGGGAGGGGTGTTAAATGGCTAGTTTCTAAATTGCCAACGACTATTTTTTAAAAGCCCAACAACTCTTTTTTTAAATAGGCAAATGTCTATTTTTAAAAAAAAAAATTACCGGTCCGGTCCTGGTCCCTTGACGGGCCAAACGGTCTCGATCCTAACTGTTCCTAGTCAAGAACCGGCCCAAGACCACCTCTACCGGTCCTACCGGTCCCGACCCACTTAGCCTGCGGGCCCGAACTGGTCTCGGCCCCGGACCGACCCACTTGCCACCCTTACTTTGGACAAGTTGCCAGATCCTTTCATGCAAAAGTTCCTATAAATAGGTCCAAACTCTTGAAGAATATCTATGAAAGAAAAATTTATTAATTATCTCCCTCTAAATTTCTCTTGTTTTACTTTATTTTCTATTATTCCATAACAGTGAAATTTCACATCTACTTAAACCTGACTTTATGTTACACTAAGAACTCACATTTTAGTATTGTGATACCAAGTCTTCCTTTGTAATTCATCTTCATTCATTTTTTTCAATATTTCAACAATGACGGATGAGAGACAGATTAGACTTGCGTTATATTGGGGTGACGATATTATGTTGGAGAATAACTTGGTGCAATATAGTTGTTCCTGCTACTAGTGTTAAGTTGCCACTTTCAATGGAGTACCACACACTAATCACTTTGTTATGTAAAAAATGGGTGTTAATAGGTGTTCAACGAGACTTAAGGTAACTGTAAGATTTCCATATTCAGTTACTCCATAAGGTATCGCTTGTTATGTTGAGTTTAATATTCACGATAGTGAAACTTTGCAAGATTTTTTAAGGACTCCCGACAATGTTAGGGTTTTGATCGCAATAAGGATGCTTGAAATGTACGTAAGCTCAGAAAATATGAGTCGGAATGAAGTTTCACCTACTCCGACTAACACTCAACTCTTTGAGGGTGTTATTAAAGTTGTTTTATAATAACAAGTACCACACCAAAGAGTATGGCTTGATCTGAACCAATCTCCGCTATATGAGCAGCCATCACAAAGTATATCACCAATGCATGAACAATTAAATTACGGTAGGACGATAAATTGGCAGACTTCACAATGCGATAGGTAAAGCTTATTCATTGTCAGTAATTTTTTTTTCTTTTTGTTAATAGTGTATTTTTTTATAGTGGGTACGGCCCATTATTGATTTTTCAAACGAAGACCTATAAGTTACAGACAATCATATAAGGTTGGGACTTTCTCGAGTAGAAGAACGGATTGTGCTGGTCCTTCCACTAGCCAACAACAAGCGCACAATTCGATAATGCGTACAAATACTAAATGGTAGGTTCAAATCCCATAAGCCACATTAGTTACATTTATAGTTGCAGACTATTTATTATTTGATTGTTTGTATAAGAAATCAACAAGACGATTATGTTCTAATGTATTTGGAAAAGCAGCTCACTAGGGATATCACAGATGCACATAGTGAAAATGATTATAGTGGCTATGATAACAAAGCCAGTGAGTTAGGCGAGGAATTACCCTTTACTAATGACGAAGATGATGATAACAAAAAGGAAGCGGTGTTGACAATGGAGCATAATATCACCATCGCGATGATTGATACTGCACAGCCTGGTCAGACCATGTCGCCACCGGTGTACACGACGCGTGTGCAATATTGTTCTACGAGATTTCTTTTCTTGATCACCTTCAAGGTTACCTTGATGATAATGCTTTAACCAAATATACGTAAGAGATTCAAACAACAATATGGGATGAAGAAAGACCGCTTAATACTCAGAAAAGTATGCTTTTCAACAGCAAGCATATCCTGCAAAGGGCTGTATGAAATTTTAGCATCAAAATTTCTTGGCAATTTGAGGTTGCTCAGTCAACAAAAATAATTTTGAAGGTGGTTTGTCATCGTTAGAAGCAAAGCTATAGTTGGATGCTTTGTGCAAGTCGATGTGAAAGCAATATGTAGGTGATTGACAAATACCTCGGTGAACATACTTGTAATATGGGCACATTCAATGGTAATTATTTTAACCTGGATATTGATATAATTGCCCATGTGTTACATTCACACGTTGAAGAGTCTATATGGTATAAGGTGAGGCAGTGTATAATATTAGTACATTAAAATTTATGGTTGTATTATTATAAAAAGTCATTTCTCAGGCGTAAATGTGCATTCGAGATAGAATTTGGTAACCGACACATCATT
This sequence comes from Nicotiana paniculata, assembly GCA_005239505.1. Lineage (NCBI taxonomy): Eukaryota > Viridiplantae > Streptophyta > Magnoliopsida > Solanales > Solanaceae > Nicotiana > Nicotiana paniculata. Next base: position 87,582 of record ML347816.1, on the reverse strand, counting down.
TGACTTTATTGAGGTACATGAGTGCTTTGCAACACTACAATCCTAATAAAATTGTTGAATGGGTACACGGTCATCATTTTAAAATTCAAAAAAACATCTTTAGATATTTGTTTTAGGCCTTTAAACAATCTATTGATGGTTTCTTGCATTGTAGGCCAACCATCTTGATAGACGACACACATGTATGGGAACTACGACACAAAATTATTGATTACAGTTGGAGTGGATGCAAATGGTCAAATGTTTCCTAGTGCGTTTTCTATTTTTGCCAATAAGAGTACTAAGACTTTGACATGGTTTTTGAACCAATTTAAAGATGCATGTTGTGAAGCAGCACTCGGGTATTTGTCTAATATTTGATCGACATCAACATTGTGATATTTTGGATAGTATTCGTGCTTTAGATAAATGAAAGGAGCCCCACGGCTACCACCGTTACCGTATTAGGCATTTAAAGGGAGATTTTCAGAGGGCATATCCCAACTCGAGCCTACACAACCTTAACAAGGTGTAACAGATCATCAGGACAAAAAAATCCTGTTACAGAGCAATTGATTAAAGAGACAGACTTTGAAGCATATGATTGATTGTCAAGGACAGAATTGGAGAAATGGATGTTGCATAATTATGATGGTAAAAGATGAGGAATACTAACAACAATCATGTCAGAGTCCTTTAATGAGTTATTAAAGTCTAGGGAGTGCAGTTGCAGTGATAGTTAGGATATCATTCAAAAACTTGTAGATAAACTTGTGGGTAGGCGTACTACATCAGTTCTTGTTGAAATGAACATACAACATATGCCAAATTTGATGAAACACTTTGAGAAATACAGAAAGTGAGCATTATGGCATACGTATGTTGCATACTGCAATAATCATCATACTTTTTGAAGTTCGTACAATGCTGAGTGATTATATGTGATGAGTGGGAGTTTAAGATAGACATATTGAGTACTCTGAGAGTGTGAGTACCCGAGATTATCACTCTGATGCATTACATTTGACATGTATACTGGACATATAGTCATAGAGATGTAACATTCCTCAAGCTAGCTATACTTGGCATATTTTATCAGTGTTCAGCTTACATCGTTGAACGTGAAAACATACCTAAATTTGTGTACTTTTGTATGAGCTGAATATGGATGTTCTCTAAGTTATTACTGTCATTATCTTGTTATATCCGTGTTGTCATTATTTTGATTTGGACTGTATCTTTCTGAGCTTGTCACTGCTTTCAGTCCAAAGTTAGTCATGTTACTTATGGAGTACACGGGTCGATTGTACTCATACTATATATGCACCTTGCGTGCAGATTTTAGAGCTGGCGTTGTTGTGTATGGAGAGAGCTGGTATTGAAGATGTACTTGCGTTCCGGTTATAGCTGCCTCTTGTTCTTGGTAGCTTTAAATATATAGATCTGTTTATGTATATCTCGAAGAGATGATGTATTTATTTCATACTAGCTTGTAAATTCCAAGTCTTAGAAGCTCATGATTTATACTACCAGTCATTGGGTTATTATATAAGAATTCATTTTCTTCATCATTTATTCCTTGTTATCTCATTTGTATTGGATTATTGTTAACTGGCTTACCTAGCGGGTTTAGGTGCCATCACGACTAGTAGATATTCGATCGTGACAAGTTAGTATCAGAGCTCTAGGTTCTTAGGTTCTATGAGTCATGAGCAAGTGTCTAGTAGAGTCTTGTGATCGGTAAGATGACGTCCATACTTATCTTCGAGAGGCTACTGGGGGGTTAAGATAAATCTCCCATCTTTCTTACCTTATCGTGCGACATTGATTCATATTGAAACGTACCTCTTTGAATCCGTTCCACTCACTTGAATGTGCGTGTGAACGCTCGATATCAGTTGTGCATCAATGACTTGTGATTCCATGGATAAGGTGCGAGATATGTTTCTGCGTTTTGGTGATGGGCTAGTATGGAGGACTTGAGTCCAGGTTTAGACCGCAATTTGGGCTCGGTGGTTTCGGTTGTGTGAGTATGTGCTTTTGGACATATACGTACGGTAGGGTTCCTAGAAGTGGGACTTATGGCTCAGTGAGTGGTTGGATAACTATATGACGTGTACCATGTGATTGCGGGATGTGTTCAGATGGCTTTGATGTTAGGAGAAGGGTTTCTTGGGATGTGAAAAGAACTATTGGAGCTTGATTTATGTCTTTATGTGTTCTACAGTTTTGAGTTATGATCGTGTTGAGGGATCTTTCATGTAGTTTATTTATAGAACGAAGTAGATTCTCATGTCTTGTTGATGAGTTCAGACTCGGGAAGGTTAAGTAGATGCATGATGGTTTTGGCCATGGTAGGGCGTAGTGAAATGCCAATTTGAGGCTAAGAAGATGGGTTATCTTCTGCGGGTGGAGAGTTTCTTTCTACCAGTGGGTTATATGTGTTGTGATTTGAGTTTTGGTCGGTTGAGGAAGTATATTGATTGTCACGAGGATGAATGCAAACTTAACAGATGATTTGAGGCATTTTATGGTTTGTGTTGCATGAACTAATGAAGAATTTAGTTGAATCTCACTGCGGATTATGACACTAATAGAATATGGTTATTGCGAGTTTTCAGATGTTTTATTCTATGGATTTGAGCCAAGTGGGGGAGTCTTCCATCGATGATTTGATTGCTTAGTTATGTGTTGTGTTGGTTCTGGCCTAAGGCATACTTGTGGATCGATTATGACTTGAAGAGGTTGGTTTGAGGATGACTTGAGTAAGGAGATTTCTAGATGCATGATGCTTTACACCTTATGGATATATGGAAGTCTTGGAAATGGTTTAGGGTTGTTGTTCGTGATGGATGAAATGTACTAAGGAAAGGGATTCACTCGGTTGCTTAGGGGTGTGGATTATTTCTTTGGGTGTTGTTGTGCTAATGGGGCACAGGTCGTTCAGCCCGTTTGGGGGGGGGGGGTGCAATTGAGATTTGAGTAGAGTGAATGAATCTTGAGAAAGTTCTAGTAGATTCAAGATTATATGCGGCAATTGAAGATTTTTTGTATTTCTATATGGCTAAGATCTGAGATTTGCATTGGATGGTGCCGGAACTTGCGATATTTCTGTATTATATGGATTCTACATTTCAGTATCAGAAAGGTAAAAAGGAACAACTTTAAATTCACAGAAGGTCTCTTCAGAGTGGGTATCTCGGTTATGGTACTTTTGGGTGCTGAAGAGGAAATACCGTGGCTTATGGGCCTTAGGGCGGTGTGCGTTTATGTTAGGATCTCTTGTGGTGGGCTTTGGGAATGGATCGCGGTGTTCTAGCAAGGAGAAGTGTCAACTTGAGGGTAATTCAGAAGGAACTTAGAGAAATAGGACAACTTGGTAGTAGGTTGGATCAACACGGTATTTGGGTACTTATGATGTGGTCAGTCTCTGCAGGTGTTTTATGGCAATACTCTCAGGATTGGCAACCTGCGTGGCTTGGTTGAGTTAGAAGGATTCAATTCTAATGGCTTGGTTATGGGCAAATGGGTTTTGAAGTGTTCTAGATGATTTCTGCCACAAATTGAGATGTATATTATCTATAGGTATGGGGAGTTTGTTGTGTGTTGTGATTTTCTCCTGAATAGGATCAGGTGGAAGGTTTCTAGCTAATTGAGTATGTAATCTGCTTGTGACTCAGGGTTGATAATTTGGTTCTCGTATTTTCATATGATGGCCTGATAGATGTAGTGCTTCGTGTGGGATTAAGATTTGCATGTGCAAGATCGCAGTTCAGTTTTGAAGGGAAGATCATGAATTCTTAGACATCATGGAATGTTCCAGATGTTTAAATGAATTCTAGTACTACTTGGTATTACCTGAGAAGGGCTCGCATTTCAGAAGGCGCATTGTGTTTTGACTTATGGGTGCTTCATTGGTATTACGGTACTCGTTTGGTCGGTTGACTGCAGATGTTCCAATTTTGCCATATGGTACGGAAGAATTTTGGAAGTATTTCTCATGGAATGATTGCTTATGAAAGATGTATTAGTCATTCGAGTGGTGGAGTTGGGATCGGCTATGGGGGTTCATGTGTTCTAGGGATTTAAAGACTGTAAGTTCTCAGAGGCAAATTGTTCCTTGGTTGCGGACTGTGCAGGTGTGGCCAAAGTTGGATAGTTAATAGTATGTGTTATGGTCATTGTGGACTTTTGGAGGGTTATCTATCTATCTCTCTGTGGATGATCGGAGTTTATTTGGGGGCTCATTGGTTGGACCAATAAGGATGTGTATTCTACACCGGCTGCAAATGCTCCTATTAAAATTAAAGTCCCCGAAGGATTGAGTTTACTGCACGCATGAAGTGTAGTAGACCGATCGGTTCCAAAGTTTAAAATCCTTTAAAAGGATAGGAGCAAATGATCATAATAAGGAGGAAATAAGCTCTAGAAGAGCCCACGACATAACATTTCATGAAACTCCAGAAGAAGTTCAGCTACCTGAAAATAAAGAAAGTGATGAGATCTCAACAAGTTATGTCGCTTGCGAACCGATATGAAATGACCGTTGATGATATATTTGGTAAAATATAGTGCACAAAAGTGTAAAAGATTGTGAGGATCGGACTTGTAGTCTAGACACCTGAAGATGTCATGCCATTTAAATGTAAGTCATATTCTATATGACTCGTTTGATTAAATATATGTGAAGATCCTTGAAGGATTTAAAATGCCTGAAGCATATAATTCAAAGTCTCGAGAAATCTGCTCGATCAGATTACAAAAGGTCTTTGTACGATTTAGATCAATCTGGGCACATGTGATATAATCGCATCAGTGAATATTTGTTGAAAGAAGGTTACATAAATGATGTTATTTGTCCATGTATTTTTATAATGAAAATATCATTAGAAATTGTTATACATGTTGTTTATGTTGATGACATAAATCTTGTTGGAATTCCGTAAGAGATCCAAGAGGAAATTGAATATCTGAAGAAAGAATTTGAAATGAAAGATCTTGGAAAGACAAAACTTTGTCTTGGTCTGCAAATTGAACATTTAGCAGACGGGATCTTTATCCATCAATAAACCTATACAGAAAAGGGTCTTAAAAGGCTTTTACATGGACAAAGCGCACCCATTGAGTACAACAATGGTTGTTCGATCACTTGAAGTGAATAAGGATTTGTTATGACCTCCAGAAGAGGATGAGGAACCCCTTGGTCGCGAAACACCTTATCTTAGTGCAATTGGTGCACATATGTATCTTACTAATACTACAAGACCTGACATAGCATTTTCGGTTAATTTACTAGCAAGATATTTCTCTACTCCTATATGGAGATATTGGAACAAGATTAAGCATATTTTTCAATATTTAAAGGGAACTCTTGATATGAGTTTGTTTTATGCTAGCAAAGGTAGTGCAGATCTTGTTGGTTATGCATATGCATGTTATTTATCTAATCCCCATAAAGCTTGATCTCAAACCAGATACGTGTTTACATGTGGAGTTACTGTCATATCATAATGCTCCACAAAGCAATCAATTGTTTCTACTTCTTTAAATTATGCTGAGATAATAGCCATTCATAAAGCAAGTAGGGAATGTGTATGGTTGAGATCAGTGATTCATTTTATTCAAGAAAATTGTAGTTTGAAATGTGAGAAAAGACCCACAATTTTATACGAAACCAATGTTTAATGCATAGCCCAATTGAAGGGAGGATTTATAAAAGGAGATAGAATGAAGCACATTTCACCAAAACTATTCTACACACACGCTCTTCAGAAAAATTGTGACATTGATGTGCAACAAATCCATTCAAGTGACAATCCAGCAGATTTATTCACTAAATCTATACCAACTTCAACTTCAACTTTTGAGAAGATGATATACAAGATTGGAATGCGGAGACTCAAATATTTGAAACAAGATTTTCATCATGGGGAGTAAAATATGCGATGCACTCTTTTTTCCTTACTAAGATTTTTTCCCACTGGGTTTTGCTTATAAGATTTTTAATGAGGCACCTAGCAGTGCGTATTACTAAACATGTGTACTCTTTTCTCTTCACTGTGATTTTTTTCGACGGGGTTTTTCCTAGTAAGGTTTTGTTCGCCCAAGAAATTGAATAGTTTTGAAGATTGACAAAGGAACTCAGAAATGAACCAGGTCCATCACTGGAATACATAGACACAAGAAGAGTCAAAGGCACGTGAGGTGCACATGCAGGACATAAACAAAATCTGGTAAAATAGAGATATCTTCTGATAAAAAAGATTGCAAAAACAATAAGGAGAAGGACTCCTTATTCAGTAAGAACAGAATCTTAAGATAAGGAAGGATTTGAGGAGTCGAGATTGACTAGAACTCTTCAACCAAGGAAGAGTTGCATTAGAACTCTAGTTAATTCCTTATCTACTAATCTTATATATTGCAGATTGTTCTTATTATACAGGTACATACAAAAGCAGAAGTTAAGCAAGAACTGAGAGAAAAATTAGCAAGGCAATTTTGCAAGCAGTTCGTGTGAATTTGAATGTGCGAATCTGAAGCTACTTGAACAAGCTAGAAGAACCAATTTCAATGGTTGTATTTTAGTCTAGTTTATTTGTAGTAGGTGATTTTAAGCTCTCATCTCATACTGTGTAACTCTTATCCATCCATTTTTAATTCACCTTACGTGGGTATTTTAATCCTGTACCTTCCGTAAATTTTGTTTTTCTTTTTAAACCATTACTCAATCTAAAGTCCAAACGTCACCCTTTATATTATCATAATTACACCCTTATTCTACTACCAGGGCAGCATTCCATCTTTTCTAAATGCTATTAGTTTTAGACTCCTTTGAGTTCATTCAGGCTATACTGAGCTTTCTGTAACTTAGAGAAACCATCAGCTCTCTTGTTTTCATGGGCTTAATCCCAAGGGCTTATCCATTCTCGTCACCTTTTCACTCACCCGTTATATTCCTTACTCCCATGTTTCTAAAACGTTGCCTTTGACATACTTTAGCTTGCCACCTACACATATCTATTTATACTACTCGTAACCTTCCTTAAACTTGCTTGCATCATAGATTTCCTTGTGTTATTCTGGAACATCAATTGAGACATCACATCGTCTCTAACTCTTCTTTACTCTCTTAATTAGACTTCTTGATACCTAGAAATCATAGGCTGGAAGATATGCCACTGACGATGGTGCTATCATTCCTGGATACTGAATCCCAGTGCTTCTAGCCTTCTATCCGAAGCATGGACTATTCACGATATTCTGCCTTTGAGTATCTTGTACGTTGTTCACCTTTACCTTACTTACCTTAAAATCTCGCATCGTACCTTTTATGTCTTTCATGACCTCCCTTCCACATTTGTAATTCACGTCCATAACTTGAAGCTCTATTATAATACTTGTACCTCTGGTGCATACACAATCCGGTGGTAGCTTCGTACTGAATTCTTATGAGGCTGGTACTATCGGCTTTACCGTAGGGCCGTTATAGAATATAGTTGTTGTACTATCCATTTGGTACCTCTGATATTAAGAATGATCCTGTAATGTTCACAATCACGATTTCTATAATTTTCTGGGTCCAATAATCAGATTCCGGATTTACTTCGTTGATGTAACTCTTTAGTTTCCTCCTTATTTTGGTCAGCGTTTATGTAGGCTTAAGCTACCTCCCGATCTTCGGTTCATGGTATTAGATATTACGTTTATCTTTCATGGGTGCTGAGGAATATCCATGATATAATCCTTTAATAATTCAATCCTTTGTCTATGACCTGGGTTCAATTCTTTCTTTTAACTTATACCGGAATCTTCTACGGCTGTATATGCTGCATGTATAAAACTCCAAACTCTTAAGTATGTTCATAACGTAAATAACTCCGGATCATGAATCGAATAATTCTTTTTGTTCCATCTTAGCTTTCTTCAAACGTAAGCAATTACTTTTCCTGGTCTTTCTGCCCCTTTTTTGCGTGCATACTTAGCTTATCTTGGTGACCATGCATATTGTAATTCACTACAACTCATATGATCTTGAATATCACTTCTGATTTTACTTCCCGTTCATTAGCCACAATAGGTGCCATTTTCTTATGGAGTGCATACAATGTTGTTGTGAGACTGTTGTTATAAGACCATTTCCTCCTTAGGTCACCCAGCTTAGGTTAAAGCTTCCTTTGTTACTTTCTCAGCTAGTCTTTCATTGTAGTATTTAGGGAGGATCCTCTGACTCTTGTAAAGCTGCGAGCTAATTACATCGAATAATTGAAAATTTTATTTTTTTGATGTTCTTTCTCGCCTATAATTATCCGTAGTTTAGGCTCGTGTGCTTGTAGGTTGCGTCTGAACTTGATATTTTGATTGTCTTCCCAGTGGCTTTGTTTTTTTATTTCAGTAGCACTCATACGGTACCTTTTTAACTTCCCCAACTCCTATATGAATCTATCTCAAGTATTATAATGTCATAACTGCGAGGCTAGATTCCCCATGTTAGGGTTCACTCTGTTTATCTTGCACGATCTGCTGATTTGTCTCCATCATCTTATCTAGCCATAACTAGGCTCTTCCTGAATCAACTACTAACCACTCGTTGCCCCACTCTCATATCAATATTCCGGGTAATCTTTCTTGGGTTATTTCCTTTGTCTTAACTTACCTCTCACACTGGATCCTTATTTATCGATAACATCCCAGGCAGGAACCCTTACTTCCTTTCCTTGACGTCGTGTTTGCATAATGTTCTGGAATTGTAGCATATATGTAGGATTTGAATAAGTTCAATTTCATCCCTTTCTTATTTTTGTCGCATTCTTTATTTACCATTCCATAGTTACTAGAACCACTTAATTATGACTTAATATCACGCCACTCCATATTCCCCCTTTAGGGGAGTACTAAGAGTTGGAGCTACGACAATCTGCCTATAGATGTTTTACCTCTTCTTTTTTGGTGTCCTTTCACATCATCGGTGACCCTTACTCTCCTTGCAGTAATCCTTCTGTACTACGGATAACAAAATTCCTTACTCGCGAGGGTGATAATTACTATAACCGGCACATATAGTCTCTTAAGCTTTACTTTGCTCACATTGCTTACTTTAGGGAAACGTCTTCTTGAATGACCATTCTCTGAATTTCTCATGAATATTTTTCTGTTGTCCATTATATTATTGCCGGAACGAAATCTACAATTTTCATGATGTCGACCATTATCAAATCACTAAATCCCTAATTCATGTTTAGTTTATATTGTTCACCAGCTCATACTGATTTCTATTATACTGGGGTCTAGCTTTTTCCTATTGGCAATCACGTTAGAGTCACGAACTTATTTCTCGAAATGAGGATATGACTTTATGTCCTATGCGATTTTGTTGTCTTAAGGTATATCACCCCTCATCTCTTCCTTCACCTGACTATGGACTCTGTAATACTGTCTTTTTTTTATCTACCGTTGTCGTCCATGTATCACATCTTACTCATAATTCTTTCTTATCTCTCTTCTCATTACCTTGCTAATATTTCTGCCTATCCCTTTCTTGTGAAAACTTCAATAAGACATTTTTTTTTGCTTTTAGATCCCCTTGCTTTATTTATCGGCTCTTCGGGTTGCTCAACGTCCTCGCTTTACTAGGGACGCAAGTCACACTAAGTTAATATTTATCCCTTCCAGGCATTCAGTGCCTATATTCTGAATGTTTTTGATCATGCTAGTATTCACATCTAATTGTAATGTTCTAGAGTGCACAATCTGGGTGTATCACAAGGAGATCTATTAGCACATTTGTACTATCTTTCGGAAATGTGAACTAACACAAACAATCCATTCACCATTTTGGGTTACTCTAACCTCAGCCGGATCATGATATTCTATCCTTTTCTTAAACTACACCGGTTAACCCTTATAGGGCATAGTTGAGGTGGGTGCGGGCAATTGTACATACCTCTGTTATTGATGAAGGTAACTCAAAATGCTTATATCTCTCTTCCTGAATTGTAGATAATGTTCGCCTCTACTAATTAGGTACCTCGTACATTCACCTTGCTTCTATTATTTTTTGAAACTTGTATCTTCTGATTCTTTCATTGTTTTTTACCATAAGAGTGGATATATATTGTTGCCTTAGGGATCCTTATCAAGAAGATTACACCTTTCAGTAGACACATGATCTGCTGAAGACCTCACATTTACTTATCATAATCATGATGCAAATTCGAGTTCCTCTGACTCAACTCTTCCATAGCCATATCTCTTACCCATCGTCTTTCTAGATGTGGGTATCGTCTTATTATGAATAAGATAGAGTTGGGAAATTGAGTTCTTACAATTGAGCTCCATGACACGATCTAGAGTAAGAAGAAAGAGTGACAATCCTAAATGTCCTGTAGCTTCCTTCTTTCAAGTGTGGTGCACGACACACCCATAAATAAGAATCGACTAGACATGGCTTGTAGACTCCCTAGGATAGAACTTCTATGATACCACGTTTATCACGTCCCAAATCGATGGGCCGCGACGGGCACCCGGTGCCCTTACTTAACCGAGTACCAACATGACATATCTTTCTTGTTGTACTTCCATTGGCAAATGGGCCAAACGGGCCGTCACGGGCTAACCAGAATAAACATAGGGGGATACTCAATAGAGGACGACCCAACCTGTTATAAAAACGTATACATGTGATATACGGGCCTATAAGGCCAACATGATCATTTGTAAACTCAAAACATAGGCCGGCAAGGCCATACAAACATCCGTGTACATGACATCTGTCTACAAGCCTCTAAGAGTACACACTTAACATAAAGGTCGGGATAGGGCCCGCATAGGTACATGTGTTCATAACATCATCAAGCCTCTGAGGGCATCACATCATATCTTCTCGGCCAGTGTGGGCGAAATCATCAACGTATACCAGCTGATTAGGTGGTGGTGCGTATATAACGCCATAACCTTTCCCATATCCCATATAAATATATATACGCGTATATAACGCCATTTGATCATGGGTCAATATGCATGTATAAATGCATGAAATGCATATGAAATACGTTAATAAAATCTCTCGGTAGGTCAGAAGGATTATACCGTACTCCCTTAAAATTGCAAAGTCTCTATTTCCCTACCGCTACTAAACTAATGGTACTTCAAGCTTTACTGAAATAGATTTTTATTAGTTTTCTTTCCCTTTGAGTTCTTGAAAATTTTCCTCCAAGTAGCTTAGTGTATGTTTGTCCAGTAAGTTAGTGGAAATGGCGAAAATCAAAGATGAGAATGGCATGAATAGATTAGGGGCTACTGCTATATGTAATAAAGGATCTTTTGAAAATTGTAAGAAAGCATGACGGTTAACATAGAGTAAAATTCTAGGTGAAATCCAAAAAGCTTTTAATTACATTGCTTATCTTGGAATTGGTTGCCAACTAATCTAATATGACCAAGATTCATTTTCTATCTTATGTTGCTAGCTGCCACATAGGGATAGGAATTCTATTAAACTTATACACAAATTTAAATTAATTTGTTAACTTTTCACTCAAATCAATAATTAACCAATTATCCACATAATTAAAAATTGTCTCAAATTACTTAAAATACTACTCCCTTTTAATATACTTTATATATCATATCATCATGATCATATGGTACCTTGTATGACACTAGTCTATAAATATCGGGTATTATAGCTCGGACTGTATTTTATCCCAAATTGCTAAATTTCGGCGAAATTTATTTTTTTCGATTTGCTTACCCTGTCTCCTTCATGAATTTACTCATCACTTGCTTGAAATATCCTAATACTTAAAATCCCAATATAATCTCATTTTCAAGCTTACATCGATTAACTTATGACGAAACATTAACGTACAAAAACAAATGCGGGATGTAACATCTCACTTCCGAGCTCTCATTAATTTATTTATGGCGTACTTTTATGTACACAAATATGGGGTGTAACACCTTGGTTATGGTCTTTCTGGGCTGTGGTATATTGTGTTGTTCTGCGCTTCGTGTACTATATCGAATTGTGTGTGGTTGTTGATTTTGAGCATTGTGGCTTCAGGTATTTCATATGGACATGTGTTTTGATGGGCCACACATTGTAGCGAGGTTATGTTGGGATGTGATCCTTGTGATAGATTCGTGTGTCTTGGTTCTACTATGTGTGATGGGTTCATAACATTACGTTTGTGGTGGTACTTGTTGATCTTGCGGGACAGTTCTCTCATTTGAGTCATTTTCCATATTGAGAACATTTGAATTGTTGCTTATTGGTGCACGGATTGCACAGTTTGTGGCTTAAGGTTGTATTGGTGTAGTAGTTAGTAGAATAGTTGTGTTTGATGAGATAAGGTGATTGGACCTAGAATGGGTGCTATCTGATTTGATTAAAGTATGTTTGGAAGAATAATATCGAAAGTCGGCTTAGAATTTGTCTTAGGTTCTTATCGGACGAGAGAGGGCTCTATGACTTGTTGATTTGATGGTGGTTATGCGTTTCTGCGTGTTTCTTTCATCATCGATAGTGTACAAAAGTTTTGCACGAGGTTTCATTTGATATGAAGTTTATTACCGGTACCGGGGCTGTTACTGTAATCGAAAAATTATTGCTACGAGTATGTGAGTTATGTGATATATCATGTGATTTCAGTTGTGGTTATGGTTATGGATTGATACATCTTGTTCAGACTTATACAGTGTGTAGGTGCAAGATTCGGGTCTTGTAAGGACTTCTGGATGTTGAAAAATTTGGGTTCTAAAATTTACGGACTAAGGTTGAAGTAATGATCTTAAATTATGTTGGGTAGTCAGGCTTATATAGATTAGGGTGACATAGGATCACCCCCGGGTATGTGCATGGTAAGATTACATAGTGAATTGATGGCTTTGGAACGACTCTAGGCACGTTCGAGGACGAACGTATGTTTAAGTGAGGAGAATGTAATGAACCACCCGATCGTTTTGAGAATTTGCTGTATTTGGATGAGCTTGAAGAAAATCAAAGAGTTAGAAGAAAATTATAAGCCTCTTAAGCTGCATTTCGATGAGCTTGAAGATTCAAAACAGAATGTTGATTCGAAAGAGAAGACTATGAAGGAAAAAAATAGAAGAAACTCGTGTAGAAAATTCATTTGGTATATTATGGTTTGTATAGTTGTTGTGTATGTTAGTAGCTTAATCCAAGTTGACAACTTGAAGAAAAATCAAATTGAGTTGCCATAGTAGCTGATTGTTGTTGTAATTGAACATCACTTTGATCGTTGTAATGCAACCTCATTGATGTCGGATAGGCTAAGTTAGATGTGGGTTGGTTGTTACTTCATTTTGGTATTGTAATGGAACATCATTTTGGTATTGTATTAAACTTTATTTTGGTGTAGCTGACAATTGTTTTCTTGGCAACTTAATCTTGTTACTGTTTGAGCATATTTTGGCAAAAAAAGAAACCTCTTGGCAGTAAAGTTAGCACATTGCCCACGACTTCACAACATCTAGACCAATCGCATATGCAGAAAACCACTTTGACTCCAGATCACTTCAGTAGGAATACATAACATAACAAGAAGTTTTTCAGTACCATTCATACACATAATAAAACATTAGTTTCCAACAATAAAAATAATGGTACATTTGAATATAAATATTCCATCATTCTAACAACTATTCAGATATCAGCTTCATATGAAAAATTCCAGCAGCTTCATAAGAACAAAATCACTTTTCTAAATAGAACTAAAATAGTAGGGCCCTATCAATACTATAGTTCTCATGGGTCTTGGGGCTGTGAACCAACAGTCCTTGATTTGTCTCTAATCTCTTGAAGCCTTGTTATTGTAATTGTTTATTTTTTTCCCACTTTTAATTCACTTGTTGGTTTGAAACCAATACCGGTTACATCAACTGATCTTGTTATCCTTGTTGATGATCTAGTGGATACTATTATGCTATTCGGCAGCCCATGCTATAAAAAAATAGGTTAATTAGTTTAAGGTACATTAAGAGAATAGCAGATATGATTGTATCAACACTTACATTAAAAGCTGCAAATCCATTCTCAACTTGAAACACACCCATTCCTATCATTCTTGGCTTTTTGTACTGTGTTGAGCTTCGGACGCCCCTTCCCCTTCCTCTAGTAGTAGCAGATGAAGTAGGTGCAACAAATAGAGTATCAGATGCATTAGAAGCATAACATGAAAACCAACTTTCAAATGAATGATGTGTTGTACCCCTTCCTCATCCTCTTCCCCTGCCTCCAGTTGTTGATGAAATTCCAGCAGCAGCTGAAGGATTAGGTGCAGTATCGGGAGGTGCAATACTCGGAGCAGAATAGGTAAACCAACTGCCAAGTGTTGAAGTTGATGGAAATTCAGCAGTAACAGATGCACTAGGTACAGTATCAGGTGCATTAGAAACAAATACATTAGTTGTTTTCCTTTGTCTAGCTCTCCCTCTTTTCACAGCTGACTCACCTTCATTAGTAGTTGGTTTCTAGAAAACAGACATGTTAGATAGTGAACTAAATTTAAAAGAATTCATACAAAATAGAACATTACCTTTGGTCTGCCCCTTCCTTTTCCCGAAACTGATGGTTTTGCTGTTGATGAACTAGCACCAAGTCTATCACTCTTTGGACACCCTTTTTTTTAAGTGACCCCTCTCACGGAAGATGCTATATGTTATTTCAAGACCAGTTTTAGGCAATTTACCAGATTTTTTTCAATTGCCTCTTTCCTTCTAACCTTTTTGGGCCTGGCAGGCATGCTTTTGACAACAGGTGGTGCAACAGAAGGCTTAGTTTATTCAGGCCACATTGGCGTATTACTCACTGGTTGAATGAAATAAGAATAGGTTGCCAAGGATGTCTCCTTGTTATAGCAGCTATCAATGAAGTCAGTTGGGTTAACATTGTCATAATACGTTGCACATATAGGATGACATGGTATTCCCTTTAGCATCCAAGATCTACAAATACAAACCTTCTTTCTAAGGTACACAATATGTTGTTTACTATCATCCATCACTTTATATCCTATTTGTCTATTAAACTCAATGGTACAACTCATTGATTTTTCAATATTGTCCTTCAATATATTTAAGTCCATTGGAGAGATGTTGTTGCTCCATGTGTTTGAAAATGCTCTTAACTTGCCTATTCTGGTCATCATCTTGATTCTTATCTTTTCACGTATGCTAATAATGGTCTTGTTCCTAGCTGCCAAGATCCAGGAATTAAAGCCCTTAGACATGTTATTGTCCACTACATCACACTTGACTTCACAATTAAAATACAACCTTGCACCAATACTCCTTGTCATAGTAAGTAGATCATCCATTATGTTCTTACCAAGAATTAATAGTATTTTTAGATTTTTTTTAAATTCTGCCTCATAAGTGCTTCTAGAACACTTCCAAAATAAGTTCCTCCTTTGAATCCCTCTCGATTTCTTTGACCAATTAGCTAAGATGTGCCTAGCACACATCCTTTATTCCCAACCTGGAAAAAATTCATTAATTGCTGGATCCAATTCCTGCAAATTACAGTTTCAAGAAAAACAAAAATGAAAGATAAGTCAGTTTTAATGAAAGAAAGAATTATACAAAAATGAAAGAACCAAAGTGAAATATAATATCACGACCCTAAAATTCCACCTGAGGAAGTCGTGATGGAATCTAGTCACTAATACTAGGTAAGCCTAACACACATTGAGAATTTAGCAAAAATAATGACTAAGATATTAAATTAAACTGATAAATATCATAATGAATCCAAAATGGAACAACAATTCCATAATTTTCAAAACTGGTGGAACTGAGTCATAAGCTCTACTGGAATATACTAAAAATATCTAATACATACTGTTTGGAAACAAAAGAAACAACAACATAAGATCACTAGAAGGTGACTCCATGGCCTGCGAGCGTCAATTAGGTATACCTTAAGGTCTCCAAAGCGTCTGAATCAACTCACCAACATCTGACACAGGAAGAAGTACCTGGATTTGCACAATAATGTATAGAAGCGTAGCATGAGTACACCACAATGATACTCAGTAAGTATCAAGTATAACCTCGATAGAGTAGTGACGACGTCAGGTCAAGACACCTACTAGACATAAAAATTTATGTAGAATATTAATATAATCTAACAATGGGGAAAATGAAGGATAAATGACAATAAATAAATTTATCTATACAAGGCTAACAAGAAAAAAATAAGAGCAACAAATGACAACAAAGTGTGTACATATAATAAAGATAACAAGTAACCAATTACAACCAAAATATGAATGGAATGAGGTAAGAAATACAAAGCAATAACCGTCCAAATCAACAAGCCTTTCCAACATAGAACGTACAACAAGAATCACACCGAAGTACCACACCTCATATTCATATTTCACAAGTCCCAATCACAATCTTCCTAATATTGCCGCGTGAGCCTTGCATTTATTTTAAAAATATTTCTCCCGAAATAGCTTCACGCGCTTTAGCTCCCTTATCTCGCCGCGTAGCTTCAAGTAATTCACTTACTAGAAACACGCGCATAAATCCCATCTCGCCGCATGTGCATCAATACACCACCCTTGTACCGCCGCATGCGCATCAATATCACAACACAATAATCAACTTGCACCACACGTGCCCATATGTCACAATATTTCTAAAATCAAAAATACCAATATCATCACAACACATTGCACACGACTCAACCACAATGTGTACAAAAATTTCAATAACAACAAAATGAACAGGGAAATAACTCAACAAGGAAAGATATTCCTGTAATCAACAACTTCAACCACAACATGTGTTAATAGTTCTCAATAACTACAACTTCGATAAATATGGCATTCTATGAAATGCATTGAACTTTGTGAGGAATTAGACATAACTAATCTAAGATAAAATTAAGAAGAGATAAAATGAAAGGGAAGTTGAATATAGAGAAATAGACTCGGTGCATGCAATGTTAAATGGGTGGAGTACCTATGGCGCATAACGTCTGTTAGCATCGGACGTTTGGTCGGGAATATACGCATGGCTGGTGTCGCAGGGTTGATTTTTGTTCTCCCAAAGTCACACTCGTGCAACAGTTAAATGCAGACTTGATTCAGCCTTTCCAACAATTAGCTAAATTTCTTAGTCTTTGGCTTTAAATTATTTTTAGGCAGTGAAAGTAAAGAGAACACAACCCAAATACGAGAAGATTCCCAATCTTTGTATTAATCAACAAAACTTACAAACGAACCCTCACTTTTCTATGAACACAAGTTGTTCACAGTCCACTTCGACTAGAAAAGAACACAAGTCATTTGTTTTCCAACACTAAGACATGACCATGCCAAGTCTTAGCCCCTTAATAACACTCTCAGAAATCCTCACGTTTTCTTTCCAGTTTCCTTTCTTTCTGAATTTCACCTGAAACCCAGTCTTAGACCCTTAGGAACACTCTTATAAACCCTTATGTTTTCTTTCTTGTTTCCTTTATTTCTGAATTTTACCTGAAATTCCCACATAAATCTGACTAAGCCCAAATGCACCTATTTATAGCTCATAGGCAACATTTGGTACTTGACAACACAATGATACTTATAGTCTACAACTTTTGTCACTTGAAAGGTTAAGGCTAATCAGTTCCTAACTTGTAGTTAATATATCCAACTACTTAGGACATGACATACATGAATTATAATCGCTACAAGAATAAGCAAAACGGTTACAAACAGTTATAAATGAGAAACTGCCAACTGCTTTGGCATGTGCACTTCATGCGCGTCTTTTGCTAGTCATTTGTTGCACACCCAAAGGCTGATATTACGCCCATACCTGGTCCTTTTACACTACTCCGATCCAATAATATGCCCGCACCGTATCATATATGACTTCGTCGCACACGCCCGATGTAGCTGCCACTCACACTTGTCTTGGCGGAATTTCTATCTTGTCTGTGCCAACCCTTGTCTTTGCTTTCGCTTAGCCTTGCCTTGGATATTCTTAGCCTTTTTCATAAATCCGCACTTCTTTTCCTTAGCTTAGCCCGCCCTTGGCACTATCACAAGCTAAAGTACCACTGCCATGTCATCTGGTGCCCATGCCATGCCATGGCGCACCATTGCCCACATAGTTTATTTTAAACTTGGCTATGTCGCCCACATTGCCCACATGATTGATTAATCCTACACATAGGCTCATGAAAAGGTCATTCACGCCAACACCTTGCTTCCACCATTTCATATGTCGAGTCAAATAGTCAATCCCCTAACAAACCAACCACACCCCTTGAAACTCGAAGTCCTCGCCGAGATAGTGTCGCACCCCCCCAATTCCCCCAAGCGCTCCTTTCGGGGCCGGTTGAAAGGGTTTATGACATTGATTGAGACAACTCGTTCCTTTTGGGAAAGGGTATGCATATTTTGAAGAGTCGTCACCTAACGATTTTAACGGTGCGTTAGGGCACCTAAGGGGTTCAATTACAACTACGTTACTAACCAGAGATTGGGTAAGGCCTTGAAATTATCCTAAGGGGAAGGTGTTAGGCACCCCTTAGGATCCACAAGTGTGGTTCCCGGCCAAATGGTTTCGTGAATTTGTAAGGCTTATCAAGCAAACAAAATAATGGCTCAAATAAGAGGGGATTTAAGTCTTAAGCATGCAAATGTTTGAAACTAGCAAAGAAGGTTAGATTTTGAAAGGATTACGATCTAAGCATATAAAGGGTATCCTAGGTTTATAATAATATGGATCACATCAATGCAATACCCGGTAATCACTCCTCGAAGAGGGGATACACGTGGTATTAGCGCACCGGTCATCATATCCATATCTACCCTTCCCACTCCGTAAGGTTATTAAAAACGAGTGTTGGTCTGGACTGCTATTGCATGATGTTACCCGTCCCTTCCTATCAGTCCTGGAGGAAATTAGGACTCCTATCTTAAAGAGAGGTGCTAGGCAGACCCTCAGGTTTTAAAGGTAAAAATTCTAGGGCGACAGATAACAATACAAGTAGGACTGCAGATAAAGGGAAAGCACGGAAAGCAAATAAAGGCTCAAGTATTCCTCCACACGCAGTACACATAAACATCATGTCTCATACACAACTAAGGTCCACATTAATTCAGAATCCTAAAGCATGGTATCTAGGTGATAACACAAAGACAAATTTATTGCATAACTCAGAGAGGAAGTCTTAATCAGGCTTGCCTACTGGGTTTAAGCATGCTGACAGTTAAACATGATCACAAAGACAATTTCGATTTTATTATTATTTTTAAGTTGATTACCTAAGGCTTGTCTTGGTGTAGGATAACATGCAACATTTATTCAGATTTGTTAACGACTCTAGGTTATTTATAGCTAATAACATGCAATTCTAGGTGTTGAAGATGTGCAAGGACTAATTACCAGTTGTTTAGAACAGGGGACTGTTTTAGATATCTGTATTTAGACTAAGTGCAGTTAAATGAGTACGATCCTATAGCATGATGTCTAATGTAGCATGATGCATAATAACTTAAATAGGATTTCTAAATGCACATAGAATCACACCATTATGCAAAGTTTCAGGAATAACATACGTGATATATTTTTTTTAATGTTGTTTACCTAGAAACAGGATCTCTAAGTGCGTAGGCATGGTGATACATGATCGCAGTTAACATTATTTATCCTAGGACAAGACTTCTAATGAAGTTTCAGAACACATTTATATGATCAGAATCACATAATAACAATTTACTTAATTATTTGACCTATAGGCAGGATCTCTAAGTGAGGGCAATGAATGATGACATGCTGAAAGGAAAGCAACATATATGAGCCTAAGTAGCATGATATCTAATGCACGACATGTTGTACCTGAACATGGCTTCTATTGCGCATAGAGAAAATAAACCTAGAAACATGGTCTCTACCCTTAATTATACTACATCATGCATATCACCCACCCATTTTCACTATCCGACCCCAGAGTTGTTTACAATTAATTATTATAGACCATTGAATAGGAATTACATAACTAAAAATAAGAAAATGAGACGTTAACTATATGGAGCCTTTGTAATAGGCTCAAATCCCTAAGGATCTCAAGGGCTCCCGGGCAGTGCTCACACCCAGATTTCATAGCCAAGATAGAGTAAGTGCAGTGTGGAATGGCCAGCCTCTGTGTGTCAAAGTTTAGAGGGACCTCAAGGGTCCCAAGGCAATGCTCACACAGAGGGGGCAGAACCTAAGGGGGTCTAAGAGTATAATGAGAGTGCTCGACATAGTTTTGAGGAGTTTAAGTAGGAAAATAGTTTGAAACAGTTTTCAAAAAGAGGAGAGACTTAGTGAAAATAGTTTTTTTTTCATAACAAAAGGTTTAACTAATGAAAACAGCTAGGGAGAACACCATTCTCAAAACAAGCTCAGCATCACATAATAGGACCAAGAATAGTCCAACAATCACAAGCAAGTGTATGGGACTTGAGGGACAAATACAAAGCAAGTAAGGGCAAACATGTAGCAGGAAGAAACAGATATGAGCACACAATCAGAAATTCCTAAGGGTTCAGGGGATCATGGGTACAACAAAGTATCAGATTAGATTAACGTATCAATACCAAACAACTAAGACTATGATCAAACTAATGTACCAGTCATAAGCATGGGGATTCACATAAGAAGCAGGTGCTAAGTATACAGAAACATGCTGGTCGTTGACAAGTAAGGCATAACTTAACAGGTAGAGGGGATTCGGGATCTTAGATATATGTTGAACAATAGAATAGTAAATGAAAGCAGATTAGAAACACAATAAATTACAACAGTAATAGAAACATGTTGGTTTGAGGACTGAAATATGAATTAGAACATACCAATGAAGTGAAGAAAGCAGAAACACAAAGCAGAAATAGGAGAGGCACAGTAGTTAGCCTTGGCTTGCAGCCGGCTAACTTAGAATAGTAGCAAGTAGCACAGAAGAGAGAATAGAGAGCAAGCTTTAGTTGTGAGAGAGAGAGTTGAACAGATTAGTTGTTCGTGTGTGCTAATGAACGAATAGAGTATATATAATTTTGAAAAGAAGGCAGAGGAATAAGGTAAAAATAATAGTTCAGCAGTAATTATAGAAATAATCATCAATTAGAATCAATTTAGTATACAAACTTCATTTAGTTAAGGAATCGTACCCAAACGGTAACAAGTAGTGGCAACAAAAGGAAAGGAATCAAGTAAAGTGTATATAGTTATAGAAATAAACACAATTAGGATCCAATCAATACAAATACTCCCCACAATTAAGGAGTCACAGTTCAAACGGATACCTTAGTAGTAAAGAAGGAAATAGAACTAATTTGAAGGACTGATTTTAATCATACAAAGAGTAGTAAAGAATAGGGCATGTGATTAGGCTAGGTACATAATATATTAATTAAGGAAAGTATATAATTAATTGACATCATACTTATACATAACAGAAGGTAGAAAATAATTTTGAAAATCAGTATGAAATCCCTCGAAATCACAGGGAATCAGTTATCATATAAGGCAAATGTCACACAAATATGAAAAATTAGTAAAGAGTTCTAAGGAAAAATACACAGAATCACAGTTTAAGGAGAATATCACAGTTCTAAGGAAATAGAGAAGATAACACTGATTTATCATGACACTATGAGAATAAGCAGGTAATAAACTAGAATCAGTACCATAAGAAAGAACAGTATCAAATATGAGTTAGGGTTTCGTATAGAGTATGATATAGTCAGGAATAATCGAACACAAAAACCCTAACAAGCAAACATAAGTAAGAATCACAGAATCCTAGGATGTTTATGAGAAACATACAGATCAACTAAACACAACAACCAAGACGAACTTAGAACCCTAAAATTGGGTTTTTTTAACAGAATAACTCAAGTAAAGAGAGAATGCTTAATAAAACATTTAAAATATACTGAGAATCATAGGTTAGTAACAAAAACCAGAAGAGAAAGTGTTTTGAAAAGGGTTAACAAACCCTAGTTTAAGATGAAGCTTTATTTTAGAGAAATCGGAAAACCTTTAAGGAAAATAATAAAGAGCCCATAATATACACATATCTAAAAGAAAATCGGAAAATTTTAGGAGTTAGGGTTTCAAAGAACCCAAAGAAAACAAGAAAACCTTAAAATGTCACCGGCTTTAGCCGGAAAAGTCATAGATCTTACTCAAACGACCGGAGGTGGCCGAAAAATAGCATGAGGGACCACGGGTAGGAGTTGAACCTCCTCTGGGTCACTTGAAGACCTCAGGATAGTGTCAAACCGACATGAGGTGAAGCAGGGGCCAGGAGATGATGAGAGGCCATGGTTTCCGGCGAGGGAAGTGGCCGGAGAAGGTGTACAAATTTCATCGGAAGGGGGGAAGGTGGATGGTTCTAGAGAGAACCAGAGATAGAGAGAGGGAGCTAGAGAGATCGGTTGAGAGAGAATGGGGGGGGGGTAGTCATCTAGGTCTAATTAAGGAAGAGAGAGATCTGGACCGTTGATCAAATTTGATCAACGGTCAAGATTGACTCTGAGTTGGGCCGGGTAGATAGGATATTGGGCTTGGGTATTGGGATAGATTAATTAGGTTAGGATGAGGTTTGATTTAGGCTAGGATTTAAATAAAGATGGCTATTTGTTAAATACCCATTAAAATTAGATAAAGTAATTTAGTAAAAAAATAGTTAGTAATTATATAAAAAAAAAAGGAATTAAGACTAAATAGGTGAAATTAAGTTAATTAACTAGTATTTAAATATAAAAATGGCTAATTATCAGATTAAATAGTATAGAGTATACAATTAGGCTATAATTGCAAAAATTACTGTAATTATAGCTAAATAATGCCAAATTGGCTAATTTGTGAAATAATTAAATACTAATAAGATCAAAAAATGATATAGTGAGCTAGAAAATATTTTGAAATTATTTATAGTATACTTTATGAATAATTATAAAATACTAAAGAAATAGGAAAACAAATTGATAAAAATATGAAAAATTAGGGAAAAATATCATTCATTATGAAAAGTGATTTTGAAGGTATATATGCAAATTTTAAACTAGTTTGAGGAAAAATTGGGTATCAACAGCTGCCCCTCTTTACCCGGGAAGGATGGAAGAGTTGCCGGGTAAAGACATGATGGCCAATTTTGACCGAGCGAAGCAGTTTGAAGAGGTTTAGGCCGCACCCTAGTTTCTGAGTTGCCTAGATATCCCTGGTTTTACAGGAATCAGGCCGTATGTAGTTCAGGAGTCATCGGCGAAGCATACCGATTGAGCTTTTTACAAGAATGGACGTAACATATATGACTGATTGAATAAACGGCTTACGGGGTAATTAGGAGAACTTGGAGCGCAATCGCGCCTGCCATGATGGTTGTTGCTTGCTGGGTTACGTGCAAATGAGTAATACAAGCATATCGTGCGTAATTAAACATGATGCAAATTCCCGTTGGCTATGAATGGTGTCTTTGCACGGTTAAGGATGACGTATTTAGACCATGATGTCCTGGGCCATGAATTTCTTGATGCAGGATTCGCAGGCCATGAAATGATATTCTCGGGCCATGAAGATGGTGCATCCGAACCATGATGCCTTTGAATAACGATATGCTAAATGATAAAAGATATCCTCAGGCCATGACATGGTGTTCTCGGGCCATGAAGATGGTGCCTCCGAACGATGTCGACTTTGGATAAGTTGGCGATATTTCAGCCCATGAAGATGCAATAATATGATGCTGACAAGACAAAGCTTAGTCTTGCGAATTAAAGAGGCAGAGCTTAGCCCAGAAGGAAAGCGCAATAAATAATGCTAGAGGCAATGATGGATTTTGAGAAGTAAATGGGAGGCAGCGTTTAGCCTAGGAAGGCAGAATGATAGCCTTATGCAAGATGCGAATACATATAGAGGTAGAGTTTAACCTCGGAAGTTAGAAAGGTAGCCTTATGCAAGATGCAAATGCAGATGGAGGTAGCGTTTAACCTCGAAAGGTAGAATGGTAGCCTTATGCAAGATGCGAATGCAGATGGAGGTAGAGTTTAACCTCGGAAGGTAGAAAGGTATCCTTATGCAAGATGCGAATGCAAATGGAGGTAGCGTTTAACCTCGGAAGGAAGAAAGGTAGCCTTATGCAATATGCGAATGCAGATGGAGGTAGCGTTTAACCTCGGAAGGCAGAAAGGTAGCCTTATGCAACATGCGAATGTAGATGGAGGTAGCGTTTAACCTCGGAAGGCAGAAAAGTAGCCTTATGCAATATTTAAGGAAGGACAACAAAAATTCTTAGTTGGTGTTAAATTACGGTAGAGCATTGTGATAATGAAACATCGTTTGTGTTGATAATAAATGTTGGCATGGCGAGTTTGAGGAACAATGTCTTTCCTTTGAGCGGAGAATATGTTTTGGGGCTTTTGCACTTTTTTGCCTGCATCCAAAGAAAGATCATGAGTTTTGTAAAGGGGAAAAGTTAGTTCGCATTCCTGCTGGCTCTGCTTCGATCGTTTGCTTGATCAATGATGATACTATATGTATCATTGGGGTAGCGTCCGCTAAACAAGCTGTTTCAAAAAAAATAATAGCATGATTTCTTAAGATACAATAGATGATCTAAAATAGTTTTAGATGAACCGACGACATGACACGACTTGAGACATGACAACCTCTCCTACTGCGGAATTTTGAGGGTCCTCCTTAAAATTCGGCCCCAGTTTGCTGGGTGGACGCCTCTTACTGCTGCTCGCGCGACGATTGGCTGAACTTGCTTCAGAATTTTAAGAGTCCTCCTCAAAATTCTGCCCCAGTTGGCTGGGTGAATGCTTGTGGACTGCTACTCGCTTCAGAATTTTGAGGTTCCTCCTCAAAATTCTGCCCCAGTTGGCTGGGTGAATGCTTGTGGACTGCTACTCGCTTCAGAATTTTGAGGTTCCTCCTCAAAATTCTGCCCTAGTTTCCAATTGCGGGAAAAAATAGATTTTTATTGAATTGTGACCAAACCCATAGGGCTGCCTATGTATCCCCTCTTAAACGGGAATCAGGTCAGGCGTAGTTTAATTTACATCACTGAGAAAGCATAAAGATTACACATAGTAGTGTTTGACTGCATCTGAATTGATCGATTTCGGCCAAACTTCTCCGTCCATTTCTGCAAGTATGAGTGCTCCTCTTGTCATCACTCTATGAACCATGTACGGACCTTACCAGTTGGGAGAGAACTTCCCCTTGGCTTCATATTGATGTGGAAAGATTTTCTTTAACATCAGCTGCCCTGGTGTGAATCGTCTCGGCTTGACTTTCTTGTTGAAGGCCCTGGCCATTCTTTTCTGATATAGTTGACCATGACATACTGCATTCATTCTCTTCCCATCTATGAGGGCTAGTTGCTCATAATGACTTCTTACCCACTCTGCATCGCTGAGCTCAGCTTCCTGTATAATTCTTAGAGATGGAATCTCCACTTCGATAGGAATAACAGCCTCTGTACCATAAACTAGAATATAGGGAGTTGCACCTGTTGATGTGCGGACAGTGGTGAGGTATCTCAATAAAGCGAATGATAACTTTTTATGCCACTGCTTGTGCCTTTCTATCATCTTCCTTAGTATCTTATTGATGTTTTTGTTAGCGGCCTCTACGGCTCCATTCATCTGAGGTCTGTATGCTGTGGAATTCTTGTGTTTGATCTTGAAAGTTTCACACATAGCTTTCATCAAGTCACTGTTGAGATTAGAACCATTGTCGGTGATGATTGACTCTGGAACTCTGAACTGACAAACAATGCGATCGCGGACAAAGTCGACCATGACTTTCTTAGTAACTGCTTTGTAGGAGACTGCTTCGACCCATCTAGTGAAGTAGTCAATGGCGACCAGAATGAACCTGTTTCCATTGGAGGCGGCAGGCTCGATTGGTTCAATAATGTCCATACCCCAGGCGGCGAACGACCTTGGTGAGCTTGTTGCATTGAGCTCACTTGGAGGCACCTTTATCATATGGCAGCGGTGGCACTTCCAAACATACTGGACGTAGTCCGTTTCCATAGTTATCCAAAAGTAACCAGCTCGGAGTATCTTATTTTCTAGAAAAAAATTGTTCATATGTGGGCCACAGGTCCCATCATGAATTTCTTCCAGCAGTTTTGATGCTTCTTTTACGTCAACACACCTTAATAACCCCAAATCGGGGGTCCTCCTATACAAGAGTCCCCCACTGTGGAAGAAATTGTTGGATAACCTCCGAAGTGTGCGTTTCTGAGTGGAATTTGCAAGCTCATGGTATGATCGTTTTTCCAAGTACTCATCGATGTCATGAAACCAAGTATTTCCGTCTTCTTCTTCTTCGACATGGGCACAGTAAGCTGGTTGATTATGGATCTTTATAGGAATAGGTTCAATGAAATTCTTGTCCGGATGCTGAATCATTGAGGACAAAGTAGCTAATGCATCAGCGAACTCATTCTGGATTCTGGGGACGTGCCAGAACTCTATATTTGTGAACCTCTTTCTTAATTCTTGTACGTGGTGCAGATACGGCGGTATCTTGGAATTCTTTGTTTCCCACTCTCCTTGTACCTGATGTACTAATAGGTCTGAATCACCGATCACTAACAGCTCCTGGACGTTCATGTCAATGGCCATATTGAGCCCCAAGATACAGGCTTCATATTCGGCCATATTGTTAGTGCAAGGGAACCTGAGTTTGGCAGATATTGGATAATGATGACCGGTCTCTAATACTAGGACTGTTCCAATACCAACTCCTTTGAAGTTTGCTGCTCTATCAAAGAACATCCTCCAACCATCATAGGATTCTGCAATATCTTCTCCTATGAATGATACCTCTCAGGAAAATATGTTTTCAGGGGTTCGTATCCTCCGTCTACGGGATTCTCAGCAAGATGGTCTGCTAGAGCTTGTCCTTTAACTACCTTCTGAGTCATGTAAACAATGTCGAATTCTCTCAGCAGGATTTGCCACTTGGCTAGCTTGCCAGCATGGGCTTCTGAAAGATGTACTTTAATGGATCCATCCTTGATATGAGATATGTTGTGTAGGCACAGAAGTAATGCCTCAGATTTTAGGCGACCCAAGTTAGAGCACAACCGGTACGCTCTAATAGAGAATACCGGGCCTCATATAGAGTGAACTTCTTGCTGAGGTAATAAATAAATTGTTCCTTCCTTCCCCTTTCATCGTGCTGCCCCAGAACGCAGCCAAAAGCTCCATCTAACACGGCAAGATAGAGTAACAGAGGTCTGCTTGGCTCGGGAAGTACTAGGACTGGCGGTGTTGACAAATATTCCTTGATTCTGTCGAAAGTTTTTTGACAATAATCGTTCCACTTGGTTGTTGCGTCCTTATTCAGCATCTTAAAGATTGGCTCACAGATGACTGTAGACTATGCTATAAACCGGCTGATGTAATTAAGCCCCCCCAAGAAACTCATCACATCTTTCTTGTTCCTTAGTGGTGGTAGTTCTTGAATGGCTTTGACTTTTGACGGATCCAATTCTATTTCCCGGCGGCTTACAATAAACCCCACCAACTTCCCAGCAGGAACCCCGAATGCATACTTCGCGGGGTTTAGTTTCAGATTGTATTTTTGCAATCTATTGAAGAACTTCCCCAAATTCTCCATGTGATCATCAGCCTTCTTTGATTTGATAATGACATCATCCATGTACACCTCGATCTCCTTCTGAATCATGTCATGGAATATGGTGGTCATGGCCCTCATGTAGGTGGCCCCTGCATTCTTGAGGCCGAATGGCATCATCTTGTAACAATACACTCCCCACGGCGTCATGAACGCCGTTTTCTCAGCATCTTCCTCATCCATCCAAATCTGGTGATAACCGGCGAAGCAATCCACGAAGGACTGCAATTCATGCTTGGCGCAGTTTTCAATCAGAATGTGTATATTTGGTAAGGGGAAGTCGTCTTTCGGATTGGCTCGGTTGAGATATCGATAGTCGACGCAGACTCTGACCTTCTCGTCCTTCTTTGGCACAGGTACAATGTTGGCTAACCATGTCGGGTACTCCACTACCCGGAGAACTTTGGCGTTGATATGCTTGGTAACTTCTTCTTTGATTTTCAAACTCATGTCGGGTTTGAATTTTTGAGGTTTTGTTTCACCGGTGGACACATTGGATTGGTTGGCAGTTTGTGAGCCACAATAGACGTACTTAGACCAGTCATGTCATCATACGACCATGAAAATACATCTTCATACTCTTTTAGAAACTCTGTGTATTCTTTCTTTTCTGATGGTGACAAATGAATGCTGATACAAGTCTCCTTGATGTTTTCTGAATCTCCCAGGTTGATAACTTCAGTCTCGTCCAAGTTGGACTTGGGTCTGTTCTCAAAGTTCTCAACTTCTTTGACAATCTCTTCAGGTATGTCTTCTTCGTCTGAATAAATGTCCGTTTGCTGCGTTGTCTCATTGCATTTCACAGTCATTGTCAAGACAAGTAATAATAATGCTGTATAATAAAGTAATGAGAGAAGACAATAACACTAAATATCATATTAGTAAGAGAAATTTAGAAGATGCTTTGATGAATTGAATAAATATTTTGAACATTGAAGATCTTATTGCAGAAATTGAAAAATGCAGGAAAAGGAAAATCATTTAGTAAATAAAACAGTAAATAATGCTTGTTTTAGCCTTGCTACCCCGAGGCTAGTCGGGCTTTGGTTGTCTCGATAGACTAGTTATTGAGATATGTCCCCTTGCATACAGTCTGTACGGAAGGGCCTTCCTCCCCCTCCTCCTCGAGAACAACACAACAATCCATATCCTCGTCCTCTAGGAACAAACTCCTCATCGCTAAAAGTGCTTCTTCTTTGTATGATCCGTAAATAATGTCGGCCTGCTTAAAATTCTGCTCAAGATGAGGTATCGGCTGCTCCAAGGGTAATAGGGACCGCACCAAGGTGGCGACCAGTCGTTGAATTCCTGCAAAGTGTACTTATACCCCAGACCGAAAGTGGTACCATGTTTCTTGAGTTTTATGGGCTTTGTCATCCCTTGGAGGTTCTTAACGAGACCTTTGCCTGGCTCATATCCTCTCCAGTTTAGGATGCTCTCAATCTTACTATCCCACCACTTGTCCTTGTCGATGGCATTGACCCGCTCAATGTGGTGGTAAGTTCCCCCGCCTATCCTCCCTTTTCCGTCAATCACCGGAATAGTTTGATGATTATAAATGGGGTTGCTACCATCACCATGAATAATCACCTCTTGGGGCTTTCACTCGAATTTTACCGCCTGATGTAGCGTTGACGCTACGACCCCAGCAACATGAATCCAGGGTCGTCCCAACAACAGGTTGTAGGATGCTGGCACATCTATCACCTAGAAATCCACTTCGAACCAAGTTGGTCCCATCTGCAGACATAGACTGATCTCCCCGATGGTGGACCTTTGAGAACCGTCGAAGGCTTTCACATTGATCTCTCCATCCCTTATCTCATGTATCCCTTTACCCAATTTCTTGAGAGTTATCAACGTACAGATGTTAAGACTAGAACCTCCATCGATCAATATTCTTTTGATGAAATGATCTTCGCATTGCACGGTGATGTGCAACGCTTTGTTGTGCCCCAATCCTTCAGGTGGTAGCTCGTCCTCATGAAAAGTGATTTTATGACGCTCCAGTACCTAGCCTACCATATTGGCTATTTCACCGCTAGTGATGTTATTTGACACATATGCTTCACTCAACACTTTCAACAAAGCATTTCTGTGTGTTTTGTAATTCTGCAACAAAGAGAGGATGGATATCTGTGCCGGATTCTTGTTTAGCTGGTCGATGACTGAATACTCCTTAGCCTGTACCTTTCTCCAAAAGTTATCGAGACCTGTTTCGATAAGGGGAGGATGGTTGGTAGCCTGCTTGATTGACTTGACCAGATGCTCAGAGGTGTAAACCCTACCAGCTCTCGTCATACCCTGTGCTGCGACAGCTTCCTTAGACCTGACCTTGACTTTCCTTCTCGCCTCCACTGTGTAGTCCCAAGGGATAGAGTTTGAATAGAAGAGTGGCGTGGTTGACATTGCCACCAGAATTGGTGCGACCATCCTTACTTCAAACGGAATGTGTGTTCGGGGTGGCAAGACTGCGACCTTGAATGGTGTCGATGCATTTGCTCGAGATACAAACTCAACTTCAATTGGCACTGGTGACTTTGCAGGTGGCGCTGCTTCAAAATTAAATGGTATAGACATATTCACCTTAACGTCCTCAGATGGTTGAATCTGGACTATGATAGGTTTGAGAGTGGCTGCGGGTTTCTTTGGGTCATCGCCTTCTCCGATCAACCCGATTGATCCCTCGAGATCCCAATCATCTTCTATTTTAATCATATGGATACCTCTACCCTTATGGTCTGGCAAAGGATTGTCGCAGACGTTTGGAGCGGGGTCTTTTGCCACATTAATCTTGTTGTCAATGAGAGCCTGTATTTTGTTCTTCAGATAGCGGAATTCTTCGATGGTGTGTCCTTTCATGCCGGAATGGTATGCACATGATTTGTTTGGGTTAACCCACTTAGAAGGGTTCTCAGGGGTGGTAGCCGGGATATGTGTGACATAACCAGCATCTTTGAGCTTCTCATACAGCTGGTCAATGGGTTCGGCTATGGCGGTGTATTGCTTTGGAGGGCGACGATCAAAATTGGGACGAGGTCTAGGGAAGTTTTGGCATGCAGGGTGATTGGTAATTGGATGGCTGGGAATTATAAGTGTGGTAAATGAGAGCATGTTGTGAGTACCTGGGCGAAGCAGGTTGATATATGGGCGGTGGAGCTTGGTAGAAAGGTGGTGGAGCTTGGTAGGAAGGTGAGGGTTCTAGGTAGGAAGGTGGTGGAGCTTGGTAGTTCGGGGTTGGCTGGTATGTGAATGGAGGTGTTGGATAAGTTTTGTATTTGAGTGGGGACTTGGCTTTTTGTGCAATCATTACGGCTCCCACTTCTCTCTTCTTAGACACACCACCGGACTGTAAAGCCTTGCTAGTGGATTGCAAGGCTTCAAAATTTGTAACCATACCACTTTTAATACCTTCTTCAATCCGCTTACCTAATTTGATGATGTCGGAGAACTCGTGGCCTTCAAACATCATTAATCGTTCATAATACTGCAGGTACTAAGCTCGGACAAAGAACTTGTTCATCTGTTCTTCCTCTAGAGCAGGTCTGGCTTTAGCGGCTTCGGACCTCCAGCGAGTAGCATATTCGCGAAAGGTTTCTGTGGGTTTTTTCTTCAAATTTTGAATGTATAACACATCTGGTGCGTTTTCTGTGTTGAATCTAAACATGTCCATAAAATTAGACGTCATGCTTACCTAGTTTGACCATTTCTTGGGGTCTTGGCTGATGTACCAAGTCAGTGCGTCTCCCTTCAAACTCCTCATGAACAGCTTCATGCGGATTCTTTCATCCTTCCCAACTCCAACCAATTTGTTGCAATAAGTCCTTAAATGGACTCTCGGATCACGAGTACCATCAAACATTTCGAACTTTGGAGGTTTATACCCCTCGGGCAGTTTGACATCAGGTTGGATACAAAGGTCTTCATAATTTAACCCTTCAATTCCCTTGGTTCCATCAACACCCTGGACTCTGCTGGTCAATTTATTAAGCTCCTCGGCCAGGTTCCTGATAAATAAGTCCTTTCCGTCAAAATCGGATGCCTGTGAGATAGGCGGAGTGGAGTGGGTCACGACTTCCATATAGATGGGATTTTTATAGGTGTGTAAATGGTCCTTTGTGGGTTTTTGAGGTTTTGGGATGAGTAGTGGATTGTTATTTGAGTTGTGGCAAGAATTGCACTGCGTCAGGAGAGTTTGGTTCTTTGGGGGAGTGACTGATGGTGAGGTGCGGGATGATTTTGCTGTCTTGGGATATTTTATGGAGGTGAGGGGTTTTGAGCATTTGGAAGGTTGACGTCGGGGACGTTGAGGAAAAATGACAAGTTGGCCAGATTCCGGAATTGATCGAGTTCTTCCTGAAACTTCAGCAATTTCTGTTCAAGTGGTGACATGTTTTCATGTAGGACCTGAATACCTCGACCATCAGTGGACTCTACCCGTTCAATCATATTATCCTTTCTGGTGCCGCTGGACTCTTCCATCTTACTTTTGCCTTTGTCTTTGCCCTTAGGAGGACTAGAAGGAGGAGTAGGTGGAGGGCCCTTGGATCTTGTGCGATAGGCTGATGATGCCAGAATTCACGAACTAAACTTTGGGGAGGGGAGTAAGAATAAGAAATAAAAACAAAAGGTAACCAAGTCAGTGAGGACTATGAAAAGAATATTGCGGTATTTAAACACATAATGCAGAAATGTAAAGCGCCTAAGTTGGGAACCTCTTTGTGCCCGAGGTAGGCCTAGCGACAAATTGATTTTGAGAACTTAAAACTCTAAATGCCTCATTTTATTGATAAAAAAAATAGACAAATCCCAAAACGATAGACGAAAAATAAAAGTCACTAATGGCCATTGGCCTTATTACATTGATAGAAAAATAAAGACAATTCTATCTACTTGGTCGCAGAAGGACCTTCCTCAGACTCGGCATTCTTGCTTTCCTTGTATAGTTTTCCCAGCTCGCGAAGTCCCATCAACAGGTAGGTTCGGGCTAGGTACCCCCTGCAGCTCCCTCAGCCTTTTGGCAATCTTCGACTCTTTTGATGAACTTTTCTTCCAGCTCGACTATACCTCGTTCCAAGTACCCCAGCCTCTTGTTGGCGTTGATAGCCATGTCCTTCCATTCCCCGATCAGTTTCTTGTTGGTATCATGTATCTTGTGGTGATCATCCTCATATTCCCGGATCCTTTTGCGCAGTTGGTTGTATTTGACTTGTGCCTCGGCAGTTTCATCTATAACCCTGTGACCTCGGACGTACCCTAGCTTGCTCTGGCCACCCAAATCCTCTTCTAACCAACCAAGATAGAAAGGGGTGCAACCGGCATGATATCTGTCTGGCTCGATGGTGTCTTTCTCAAGTATAATCTTGCAGTGCCACAGGTGCTGAGCTTGGCACTTGTGAGGACTGTCATTATTTTTAAAGTCAGCTCGAATATGGCTCATCTTCACCCTAGGGATGGCTTCCTTCCTTCCTGCTTGCCTTATAACTCGAAGAGGGACGTAAGGGTATGTCCCCCTTAGACCAATCAGTATCAAAAATGATGCGTCTCGGGATCGAATGATGAAATCATCCGTCGGAAACCATTCAAACATCCATTGAACCTGCTCTTCAGTCAAGTAATCAAAAAGCTCAACCCATCCCTCGGCATTTTTCAGGCTGAGCGAACATGTCGGGGATATAATTCATTCGCTTTGGGTAATGGAAAGCGATGTGGTCATCCCACATTCTGCGGTGAATGTCTTATCAGTATTCGCCTCTTTGGAGATGTTCCATGAGCCAGAGTTGAAGTAATAAATTGCAACCTTCAAAATGCTTTGCTCCTTGTTGACACCTTTCTAAGGCCCGATATATGTCTGCAACGATCATGGGAAAAATGCTGAAGTCTTGCCCATCTACCCCTTCTATTATGGACTTAGTTACTATGGCTAGCCTGGTATGGATCCTTTCCTTCTTCATCGGGAAGACGATCAAACCCAAAAAGCAAACTATAAACACGAACACTCGGCGATGGACGTGTCCTAGAGAGGTGATAGCAAACTCGTTATGGTAGGTACGATATGATTTGCTGTAGCCATACCTTTCGTACAAGTAGTCAAAAGGAATGTACGAATACTCCAAACATACCAATTATGTGTCCTTTTTCAGGCCCATCATTTTGAGGAAACTTTTGCCTGTGCGATTCTCAGGCATCAACAACCCTGGAATTTCCTATACTAGGTTAGCCAACCCTCCTATCTCTTCTATCAAAGGCATCATTTAGATGTTCTCAAAGTAGAACACAGACCTTTCACGATCCCAGAACAATGTAGAAGCCTCTATTATCATTTTGTTAGGCTGGATTTCCAGGAGAGATGGTAGGTTACCCAAGTGTTTCCTGACGATAGCTTTGTCGCTAAAGTGCAGATCCTCCCACCAACTCAACAGTCTTGGGTGGATATTGGAGACCATGCCGAATCTTGGGACTTCGTGCCTTATTTTTATTTAAAGCAAATAAGGTTAGGCCCTTACCCCCACCGGACTCGACTATTTATCGTCAATAATTAGTAGGAAGCATTTAGTTCTCCAAATAAATGCACAGAACGTGGGGGCGTCCATTTGGTTTTAGGAAAACCCGGTGGACTTTTGGATAAGGCTATCTTAAAAGCTATCGTGCGGAAGACACTTTAGCTCGACTAGGTTTGACCATGATGCATGCAACAGTGCGACAAAGTAAGGTTTCTATGGGGTTTTAGACCAAAACCCTTGAGTGGAAAACTCAAGGGAGAAAGGCACGGAACCGTCTACTGCATCGCTGATCGACTAGTTTTACCGCAAATAAGCCTTTCCAAATTTAGTGGGTAATAATATAGGAAGAGCGCAACCACTCATCAAGTGTTGCTATAGTATTTTGTTTGGAATGAGTGGAGTATGAATGTTGAGCATGATTATGCAATAATAAGTATTAAAACAAGTTGTCACGTATTTGCACGTTAAAGAAAGTGGTAAACACAACAGTAATGATTTAAAGTAGTTACAAAAGAAAAAAAAGAGACATGTCAGTTTCGTCTTTGAAGAAAAGTAAATACCGGAAGTAAACAATTAATTGCATGTAAAAGGAATAGGAAAGGGTGCAGGTACTTAAAAATAAAGGCACAAATTCACGAAATAATTTGAAATGCTAAAAGCCTGGATATCCCCAGCAGAGTCACCATGCTGTCGCGCCCCCCCTTTTTCCCCAAGCGCTCTTTTCGGGGCCGGTTGAAAAGGTTTATGACATTGGTTGGGACGACTCGTTCCTATTGGGAAATGGGTATGCATATTTTTAAGAGTCGCCACCTAACAATTTTAACGGTGCGTTAGGGCACCTAAGGGGTTCAATTACTACTACGTTACTAACCTGAGATTGGGTAATGGCTTGAAATTAAGCTAAGGGGAAGGTGTTAGGCACCCCTCAGGATCCACAAGTGTGGTTCCTAGCCAAATGGTTTCGTGAATTTGTACGGCTTAGCAAGAAAACAACATAAAGGCTCAAATAATAGGGGATTTAAGTCTTATGCATGCAGATGTTTGAAACTAGCAAAGAAGGTTAGATTTTGAAAAGATTACGATCTAAGCATATAAAGGGTATCCTAGGTTTATAATAATATGGATCACATCAATGCCATATCCGGTAATCACTCCTCGAAGAGGGGATATACGTGATATTAGCGCACCGATTATTATATCCATATCTACCCTTCCCACCCCGTAAGGTTATTAAAAATGAGTCTTGGTATCGACCTCTATTGCATGCAGTTACCCGTCCCTTCCTATCAGTCCCATAGGAAATTAAGACTCATATCTTAAAGGGAGGTGCTAGACAGACCCTCAGGTTTTAAAGGTAAAAATTCTAGGGTGACAGATAACAAAACAAGTAGGACTGCACATAAAGGGAAAGCAAGAAAAGCAGATAAAGGCTCAAGTATTCCTCCACACGCAGTACACATTAACAACATGTCTCATACACAACTAAGGTACATATTTCAGAATCTTAATGCATGGTATCTAGGTGATAACACAAAGACAAATGTATTGCATAACTCAGAGAGGAAGTCTTAATCAGGCTTGCCTACTGGTTTTAACCATGCTGACAGTTAAACATGATCACAAAGACAGTTCTGATTTTATTATTTCTTTTAAGTTGATTACCTAAGGCTTAACTAGGTGTAGGATAACATGCAACACTTATTAAGATTTGTTAACGACTCTATGTTGTTTATAGCTAATAACATGCAATTCTAGGTGTTGAAGATGTGCAAGGACTAATTACCAGTTGTTTAGAACAGGGGACTGTTTTAGATATCTGTATTTAGACTAAGTGCAGTTAAATGAGTACGATCCTATAGCATGATGTCTAATGCAGCATGATGCATAATAACTTAAAAAGGATTTCTAAATGCACATAG
Organism: Nicotiana paniculata; assembly: GCA_005239505.1. Classification (NCBI taxonomy): domain Eukaryota; kingdom Viridiplantae; phylum Streptophyta; class Magnoliopsida; order Solanales; family Solanaceae; genus Nicotiana; species Nicotiana paniculata. Next base: position 51,515 of record ML347816.1, on the reverse strand, counting down.
AATCACAACATTATGCACAATTTCAGGAATAACATAGGTGATATATTTCTTAATGTTGTTTACCTAGAAACAGGATCTCTAAGTGCGTAGGCATGGTGAGACATGATCGCAGTTAACATTATTTATCCTAGGACATGACTTCTAATGAATTTTCAGAACACGTTTATATGAGCAGAATCACATAATAACAATTTACTTAATTATTTGTCCTATAGGCAGGATCTCTAAGTGAGGCAAATGTATGATGACATGCTGAAAGGAAAGCAGCATATATGAGACTAAGTAGCATGATATCTAATGAACGACATGTTGTACCTAAACATGGCTGCTATTGCGCATAGAGAAAATAAACCTAGAAACATGGTCTCTACCCTTAATTATACTACATCATGCATATAACCCACCCATTTTCACTATCCGACCCCAGAGTTGTTTACAATTAATTGTTACAGACCATTGAATAGGAATTACATAACTAAAAATAAGAAAATGATAAGTTAACTATATGGAGCCTTTGTAATAGGATCAAGTCTCCAGGTCCTCAATGCCAAGTATTATTTCGCAACCTTTCTCATAATCTGGGTGTGTCAGAGTTCCCTAAGGACCTCAAGGGCTCCCGGGCAGTGCTCACACCCAGATTTCATAGCCAAGATAGAGGAAGTGCAATGTTGAATGGCCAGCCTCTGTGTGTCAAAGTTCAGAGGGAGCTCAATGGTACCAAGGCAATGCTCACTCAGAGGGGGCAGAACCTAAGGGGGTCTAAGAGTATAGTGAGAGCGCTCGACATAGTTTTGAGGAGTTTAAGTAGGAAAATAGTTTGAAACAGTTTTCAAAAAGAGGAGATATTTAGTGAAAATAGTTTTTTTTTCATAACAAAAGGTTTAACTGATGAAACCAGCTAGAGAGAACAACATTCTAAAAAAAAGCTCAGCATCACATAATAGGACCAAGAATAGTCCAACAATCACAAGCAAGTGTATGGGACTTGAGGAACAAATACAGAGCAAGTAAGGGCAAACATGTAGCAGGCAGAAACAGATATGAGCACACAATCAGAAATTCCTAAGGGTTCAGGGGATCAGGGGTACAACAAAGTATCAGATTAGATTAACGTATCAATACCAAACAACTAAGACTATGATCAAACTAATGTACCAGTCATAAGCATGGAGATTCACATAAGAAGCAGGTGCTAAGTATACAGAAACATGCTGGCCGTTGACAAGTAAAGCATAACTTAACAGGTAGAGGAGATTCAGGATCTTAGTTATATGTTGAGAAACAAAATAGTAAATGAAAGCAGATTAGAAACACAATAAATTGCAACAGTAATATAAAGATGTTGGTTTGAGGACTGAAATATGAATTAGAACATATCAGTGAAGTGAAGAAAGCAGAAACACAAAGCAAAAATAGGAGAGGCACAATAGTTAGCCTTGGCTTGCAGCCGGCTAACTTAGAATAGTAGCAAGTAGCACAGAAGAGAGAATAGAGAGCAAGCTTTAGTTGTGAGTGTCACACCTCCTTTTTCACCACCCCCCCGGATTAATGAAAGGGTGATTAGGGAGTTTTTCCACTTTAAGTGACATTATTCAGATTTGAGATTTACTTTAGTTTTCTGAGTCGCCACTCGATTTTTGACGATGCTCCGTAGCACCGTTTTATTTTAGAATCCCAAACCGAGGAAATTTTGACTTTGTTTTAATTTGTCTGCGACCAGAAATCCGAGTAAGGAATTATGTTAACCCGGGAGAAGGTGTTAGGCATTCGGGAGTTCCGTGGTTCTAGCACGGTCGCTTACTATTAATATTTGACCTATATTATCTGATTGTTTACATATTTTAAATCTATTGTGCTTTTATCCTTTTTCAACTTTTTAAAAACCGCTTTTAATATTTATGGATTTATCTTGAAATAAGTCACGATGTCGTGCACTTATTTATTTTTGGGACATATTATAACTACGCCACATGAAATGCACCCGGAATTACAACATGTGATTTTTATTATAGTTTGAAATTGAAGACGGGGACAGAAGTTGTCGCACCCACGTGTAGATTACATAGTCAAAACTATGGTCGTGATGGTTTTATAATTCCCATTTGTGGCGACGTTCGAGTTTTCTATTTTTTGAAAGAGCGTTTTAGTTTTAAGATCGATTAAGATGTTTACGGATTTATCTTGGACAAGTTACGATGGCGTACACTTGTTGTTTTTAAGCACATGGAAAAAATGTCACATGAAATGCACCCGTGATTGCTATGTGTATTTTCATTAGTTATTTGGAGTTAAGGTTCGGGGGCATGAGTTTCCGCTCCCGAGTGTAGGTTAAGGTAATTCGAGATAATACTTGATTCTTTACCAAATTTCAGACTAAAAGGTATCTTTCTACCTAGGGGGTTGCCTAAAAAGTGAAATTCATTAGCCTAAAAGACAACATATTTCGGGCTATGGCCATATTTTAGCCCCAATTAATCACTTTAGGCCATCCTAGTTTGGCTATTTTTGTAAGAAGACTATCAACTAGGAAATTCAATTCTTAATCAGATCTTAAAGGTCTTCTCTTTCTAGTTTGGTAGATGATAGAAAATGTGTTAATCAAGATGCACCTCATTCGTAGATATACATACACCTATAAGAATTATAGACACATAAATACATTATCTAGTGGTCTCGCTTCAAATTGGTAAGCTAAAATTACTTTATTTTTTTCTAGAACTTTGTAATTTCTAACGAAGAACATAACACAGGCAGTTTTACCAATTTAACAATTCTTGTCAATTTTTAGATAGCCTAATCACATGCTTCAAGGTTCAAAAGTGTTCATACATCGATTTTCAGAAAATTTAATAGAATACGACAGGAACCAACAATAATCTACTAAATCCACTTATATTGAAACAACTGAATTTTGAAATAACCACTTATTAAAATCCAATAAATGTTTACGAAAAGGTTTCATGTGGACTGATTTGAGTACCAACCCCCCCTTTTTTTTTGATTAAACACCTATTGTTATCCTTGAACTACTTTTTAGAGCACAACAGATTCAAAGTTCCAGGAAAATCGTCTCAAAATTTTAGTTTGAACACTATCAGTTGAAGGGCCAAAAATGAATATACAGTCCAATCCCTTAAATTACAAGATTTCAAAGTGCATAAATGAACGAATTACAGTTTTTCTTCAGCGAAAATACAGCTTATGTAAAAATACATTTTTTTATGAATATCAAAGAAAAACTAAAAATGGAAATCCTACATAGCTGCTCCACNTAGATTCACTCCTTAATGACGCTCTTAGAAGAACAAAGCATATTCATACCTTTTCTGGACTAAATCTGGCCATAAAAAGAGTCAGATTCAGCTCCGTAGATCTCATCTTTTGTTCCTCTTGACAATTATACTATAATTTTGACTTTTTAGGCTTTTATAGAGATAGAATCTGATCATTTTAAGAGATTCAGATTTCTTACTCTAGGAGGCCTTTTGACTACTTATTTCATGACCTAGCAGAGGTGACTTCCGGGACATGCTACTATTTATGCACTATTGTGGGGTGAATTTGACCATTGGAAGGTCAAACTCATCTACGCTAGTGCTAATACTGACCTATCCAGAGACTTGCTTATTGAATCTCTTTATTGACTAAAAATACTCAATTGAAAGCATATTATAGACTCTTAGGGAAAGAATCTGACCATAGAAAAGGCCAGATTCAGTCATCCTAGTGCAGCTTGTTCTATTATTTGGAATTATGAATATTAACTAACAGTCATTAAACCACATACACCAGCCAAATACCAATATCAAAACAGTATTTAGCACACTCACATAATCATTATCATGCCAATAAGCATCTATACAGTCGCATTTACATAAAGCAAAAGAAACAACCTTATTTATCAAGAACAACTAACTTAAGCAATGAGTAAAAGAAGAGATTCCAATCCGTCATTTCATTGAGAACAAGAGGAGTTAATACATATCTTTTTAAGAGTAAAGCAACAGAAAATTTGACCAAATAAAGATCAAATGCTAAAAACTGGAGATCAACACAGTAACTAACAGGAAAACAAGACCAGCAGTAGAGAAGCCCAGAAAGTGAGAGCTTGAAAAAACAGAAATTGAAGCAAGACCAGCAAGAAAATAGATTTCAACTGGATAAACTTTTAAAACCCAAAAAAACCAGTCAGCTACCACCCAAGTTCAAGAATACCAAGACTGAAGAAAACCAGATTTTTCAGATATTTCTATACCTAATCGAGTGTTCTTTCAGTATGGGATTTCTACTCTGTGTGTGTATGTTAAATTTCTGTATCCAGATTTTTAGCAGGGCCCAAGGTTAAAAAAAAAGTCCCCTGAATATGTAAAAAGAAAGTCTATTTATAGGAGTCTTAAGGATAGGATATCCTTTAGTACATTCCCAACCGAAAAGGCTGAAAATAGTACATGGGGCAGCTGTCAACCTTATCCTTGGGACAACTGCCCAACATTCTAGAACCTTCCTACTTATTAAAAGACCCTTTTAACATTAAAAATCTGATTTACTAAACTGAGTTACCTAATGTACCCCCTGGAGTCCCTGAATTTACCATTGGGTAATCAAGGTTAAACTCACTTGGGTTATTATTTTAACTCTAGTTACCTAAACCTAGTCAGGTTCCTTAGTTAACTAGGACTGATAAGTATTATTAGCTTGATGTTAGTTTACTTGGATTAATTAAAACTAATCTTGATTCTTTAAGCTTTGGTGAATTATTTTAAATTTAAACATAATTGTGATTAACTCGATTTGAGTCATTATACTTAATCAACCTAATTGAGTGATCAACTTAATTAACCATTAGTGAAGGCTGAAATTAACTAACTCTTAGCTTAGTATGTAATTAGCTTATTAAATGTTGACTAATTGAGATGATTAACTCACTAATCAATCTTTGATTTTAGGTGAGCTATTTTCAGGTTCTAGGTTAGTTAGTTTAGGTCCTTAGAGTTAGTTTCCAATTATACTATTAGTTATCTTAGTTTCAAGGGTATACCTAATCAAACTAATTAATAGTTAACTAATCAAACTATTAAATCAAAGATGAGTTGAGGCGAAATCAATTCAACAATAAACTAAAAATCAGAAAATATGTTAGGGGGTCGAACATCTGAGCATAATATACAAAGAAAAACAAAAATGGTCAATCAACTGATGCAAGCACATAAAGCACATTTAAAACTCATGAATCATCAAAACCTGAACTATATCATTCCAATATCCAAATAGGTTCAATTAATCTAAGCATGCATGTGTGAGCCAAGTCTAAACTAAGAACATGTTTTAAAAATATATTTTGGGGCTTCGAACTAATCAAGCATGAACAGGTAAAAGAAAGTAATCAAAACAGTGATAAAGTCAGAAGTAAACAGTGACACAAAAAAGAAAAGAAAACTGATTAAACTACGCCTATTCATGCTTAAAAAAACACGAAACATATAGAAAGGAGAGGGGGGGGGGGTACCCGTAAAGAAAGGTTTGGCCGGCAAAAAATGAAATAGCCGGACCTTGGCCGGACTCCGGAGGGTTTGAAAAGAAGTCAAACCCACTTGAATCAATTGCTCTTATCAAGAGAAACTGACTCATGTAGGTCCGAACCGTTGAATCGTTCGAAGTCGACCGTTGTAGCATTTTAGGTTTTTCAGATTCTTAGATCTGAAATCGGGTGGTTTTGGGTTGGATTTTGGGGAAACTGATGGTGGGATGGGGTTAAGGGTGAGGAGAGGGTTGTAGGGTGAAAGGTTGGGGTGGTTTGGAGATGGTCCACCAGCGTTAGGCGAGTTTCGGTGGCGGAAACCTAGGGCAGCTAGGGTTTGGTAAGAGAGAGAGACGAAGGGGAGGGGAGGCGGCTAGGGTTTGGTGGGGGTTAGACTTTGATGAAAATGAGGGGGGTGGTGAGTGTTTGGACATATATATATAGTTAATGGATAATGAGTTCTCAACCGTTGGATCTGGAAAGATCAACGGTTGAGATCTTTCGATTTAATTGAACGGTGTCGTTTTGGGTACTGGGGCCGGAGCGGACCAGGTAGGAGGTGTATTGGGCTGGGTCGTTTGAGAGTATAGAGATAGGGATTGGGCCTGGGTATTTCTTGGCCCAGGTCCGATTTAAAGCTCTCTTGATTAATTAAACTAGTTAATCTAATTAGGTTCAAATCTAATTTAATCCAAAAAATGTAGTAATTAATTTTAACCTTATTTTTCATCTATTTACGGATTAATCAAGAATAAAACTACCAATTTTATATTTCTAATTAAATGATTAATTTTTAGTAATTAGTTATTAAAACTACATTACGTTAAATAACCATCATTCGTTTGTTACTTTATTCAATTAATTACAAATAATGAATATGTAATTCCTTGGTAATAATGATGCGCCTAAGTACACAATTTTAAATAATTTTAAAGGATGAATTATGAATATGCAATGCAAAAATAATTCACAATTAACACTAAAATTCAACAAAATTTATGAAATTAATTTATTTTATTGAATTTTGTAGGAGTATATGGTGGGTGAAAAATTACATGCTCACAGTGAGAGAGAGAGTTGAACAGATTAGTTGTTCGTGTGTGCTAATGAACGAATAGAGTATATATAGTTTTGAAAAGCCGGCAGAGGAATAATATAAAAATAATAGTTCAGCAGTAATTATAGAAATAATCATCAATTAGAATCAATTTAGTATACAGACTTCCTTTAATTAAGGAATCATACCCAAACAGTAACAAGTAGTGGCAACAAAAGGAAAGGAATCAAGTAAAGTGTATATAATTGTAGAAATAAACACAATTAGGATCCAATCAATACAAGTACTCCCCACAATTAAGGAGTCGCAGTTCAAACGGATACCACAGTAGTAAACAAGGAAAGAGAACTAATTTGAAAGACTGATTTTAATCGTACAAAGAGTAGTAAAGCATAGGGCATGTGATTAGGGCTAGGTACATAATATATTAATTAAGAAAATTATATAATTAATTGGCATCATACTTATACATAACAGAAGGTAGAAAATAATTCTGAAAATCAGTAAGAAATCCCTCGAAATCACAAGGAATCGGTTATTAAATAAGGCAAATGTCACACAAATATGCATAATTAGTAAAGAGGTCTAAGAAAAAATACACAGAATCACAGTTTTAAGGAGAATATCACAGTTCTAAGGAAATAGAGAAGATAACACTGATTTATCATGACAGTATGAGAATAAGCAGGTAATAAACCAGAATCAGGACCATAAGAAAGAACAATATCAAATATGAGTTACGGTTTCGTATAGAGCATGACATAGTCAGGAATAATCGAACACAAAAATCCTAACAAGCAAACATAAGTAAGAATCACAGAATTGTAGGATGTTTACGAGAAACATACAGATCAACTAAACACAGCAACCAAGACGAACTCAGAACCCTAAAATTGGGTTTTTTAACAGAATAACTCAAATAAAGAGAAAATGCTTAATAAAACATTTAAAATATACTGATAATCAAAGGTTAGTACAAAAAATCAGAAGAGAAAGCGTTTTGAAAGGGGTTAAGAAACCCTAGTTGAAGATGAAGCGTTATCTTAGAGAAATCGGAAAACCTTTAAGGAAAATAATAGAGAGCCCATAATATACACAGATCTAAGACAGATCTAAAAGAAAATCGAAAAATTTAGGAGTTAGGGTTTCAAAAAACCCAAAGAAAATAATAAAATCACCGGCTTTAGCCGGAAAAGTCATAGATCTACTCAAACGGCCGGAGGTGGCCGGAAAATGGCATGAGGGACCACAGGTAGGAGTTGAAATGCCTCTGAGTCACTTGAGGACCTCAGGGTAGTGTCAAACCGACATGGGGTGAAGCAGGGGCCAGGAGATGATGAGAGGCCATGGTTTCCGACGAGGGAAGTGGCCGGAGAAGGTGTACAGAGCTCATCGGAAGGATCTAGAGAGAACCAGAGATAGAGAGAGGAAGGTAGAGAGACCAATTGAGAGAGAATGAGAGGGGGGAAATGGGGGGGGGGGTAGTCATCTAGGTCTAATTAAGGAAGGGAGAGATCTGGACCGTTGATCAAATTTGATCAACGGTCAAGATTGACTCTGAGTTGGGCCGGGTAGATGGGATATTGGGCTTGAGTATTGGGCTAGATTAATTGGGTTAGGATCATGTTTGATTTAGGCTAGGATTTAAATAAATATGACTATTTGTTAAATACCCTTTAAAATTAGATAAAGTAATTTAATAAAAAAATAGATAGTAATTATATATAAAAAATGGAATTAAGGCTCAATAGGTGAAATTAAGGTAATTAACTAGTATTTAAATATAAAAATAGCTAATTACCGGATTAAATAGTATAGAGTATACAATTAGGCTATAATTGCAAAACTTACTGTAATTATAGCTAAATAATGCCAAATTGGCTAATTTGTGAAATAATTAAATACTAATAAGATCAAAAAAATGATATATTAAGCTGATAAATATTTTGAAATTATTTATAATATACTTTATGAATAATTATAAAATACTAAAGAAATAGGAAAACAAATTGATAAAAATATGAAAAATTAGGGAAAAATACCATTCATTATAAAAAATAATTTTGAAGGTATATATGCAAATTTTAAAATAGTTTTAGAAAAAATTGGGTATCAACAGATAGATTCACTTTGAATGAGTATTTTTATTGAGCACATAAAATACCCCAATTTTCGGTTCCCCTACTTCTACCACTACTATGGTATTTACTCCCGCTCATGCGTTCTTTTCTTTGTTCACTTATGCAGCAAGTAGAGCATCCACCTGCACTTGCAATGGGAGGTCTTTCATCAAGTGTGGCCTGCCACATGTAAAGTGTTATTTAAACTTTCCACCCTTCTTTATACCATAGGAAGTCTCCATTTGTCTTCCTTTTTTAGTATTCCCTTCATCTACGAGATCATGGTCCTTCCCCTTTTTCTTCTTCTTTTCTTAAGCAAATTCACTAGGCGATGTGCCTAGGACTAATTTGTATATATATAATAAAAAATGAAAATAAAGTAACATGTTGTCTTACAAAGAGTAGGACCATAAGATATGTCTAGTACATATATCCTATTACCAATTTTGGGATGGTGATACCCCAAACTGATATTACGTTTCAATCTAGATACGTGCATGAAACATATTAAAACTCGCCTATTACAGTAGTAGCCACATTTTGTCCTTGTTGCCCAGAAATTGGCCATCCTTCCTCGTCTAGTGTAAGTATCCTTTTGCATTGACATTATCCAGAAATAATGTCAATGAGTGCATTTTTTCCTTGTCAGATCCTGTACAATAGTTGCATCTGACAGTCATTGATCCCATGTCATCCTTCCATTTTTCTTCCATTCCTTTTCTATGTCTTTAGACTTGGGATGCGGATTTTCCTTAGGGTCATCACCCTCATCGAAGTCAGCCAACCTATCTGCCCCGCAAGAGTAGAGGAGAGATTCTGGACATTCTGTCATCTTAACTCTCTTTGCGCCCACGACTTTAACCCGCTCATAAAATAGTACAACTTGTCTTCCTCTATCGTGTTGCGTATGTTGAGCATGGAAAAAAAAAAATCCCTTTGGATACATCCTCACAATTCTTCTTTGCTTCAATCATCACACCCATCTCTTGAAACCCATGACGAGTTACTTGGAAGAAAATAGCATTTTAATTCATTCTTAAATATACCACATGTTTCAATCTTGGGCAGTCCGACACTTTCCACTACCATAACTCGTGGCCGCCACCACACCTTTGTATCATCATTCAAGTTCATAGTTGTGATGGTCACCTTCTCTTCGTCTAGCACACGAGTAGCTTGAAAATATTGCTTCATGTCTCACAAGATATTTTCCAACTTTTTGGAACTTCTCGTGCCATTATAAGCCTTTGGCTCCAGAATCTTTATTTTGGTGCGGTCATCACCTGTAGGAGCATTTACACTCAACACCCTTCGAAGTGAGAGCATCTATGCACTCAGATCTTCCGTATCTTTTCGTATGATTAACATTTCAGTCTTGGAAACATCTTGAGATCCAACATCTTCTGCCTCAAGACATGTTATTCTCGCAAAATCTGAAAGCATCTAGTTTCGGCCCTTACCCCATCAATGTCTCCAATTGCTCCACTCTTTGGCAGAGTCCAGCTTTTGCGCCACCAGCCATCTTGTCTTATCCCCCTTTAATATCAGTTGTTACAGGGTTGATTTTTGTTCTCCCAAAATCACACCTGCGCAGCAGTCAAGTGTAGATTTGATATAGCCAAATTTTGAGTCTTTGGCCTTAAATTATTTTTAGGTAGCAATATCAAAAAATAACACAAGCCAAAGAAGGAAACATTCCCAAACTTTGTACTAGTAAAAAAAACTTATAAAGGGACCCTCGCTTTGCTCTGAACGCAAGTTGTTCACAGCCCATTACGACTTCGACTAGCAAAGAACACAAGTTGTTCGTTTGCCAACACTACGACCTGCCTATGCCTAGTCTTAGACTCTTAGGAACACTCTTAGAAACCATCACGGTTTCTTTCTAGTTTCCTTTATCTCTTAATTTCACACAAAATTCTCACATAAAATTAAGTCCAAAGACACGTATTTATAGTAAATAGGCAGCCTTACGTACTTGATAGCACAATGACACTTGTTGTCTAAAGCTTTTACCACTTGGCAGAGTAATGCTAATGAGTTCCTAATTTGTAGTTAACATCCTCAGTTACTTAGTGCATGCTATACACGAAATATAATGTCTACTAGAATAAGCAAAATGGCTACAAGCAATTACAAATGAGAACCTACCAACTGCCTTGGCATGTGCACTGCATGTGCTTCTTTTGTTGGTTATCTGATACACGCCCAAGGGTGGCATTGCGCAACCTACCGCATATGACTTAGCCGCACACGCCTGCCACTTCCACATGTCTTGGCTAAATTCCTGCTATGTTCGTGCCAACCCTTGTCTTTGCTTCTGTTTATCCTTGCTTTGGCTATTATTATCCTTTTCCATCAAACACATTGCTTTGCCTTAGCTTAGGCCGCCCTTGGCACTGTAACAAGCTAAAGTGACATTGCCTTACTTCTGGCGCCTTTGCCATGCCATGACACACCATCTGCCCACATCGTTTATTGTCAACTTGGCAATGCCGCCTACATTGTCCACATAATTGATTCATCCCGCACACAAGCACATGACAAGGTCATTCATGTCGACCCCTAACTACTACTGTTCCATCTGTCGAGTCAAAGAGCCAAGCCCCTAACATCACGCATGCTTTATAGGTTGTATGGTTCTTCCTTTTTTTTACGTTAATTCAGTTTATCGAAAAAGTAAACAATAAATGTGATCGGCTATTTGTGTAAAGATCATAATTTTAAATGAGTTGAGATAGGTTGGGTCAAGATGATCTAAGTTCAATAAATGAGCGGATCAATTACTAACTTGGGGGTTATTTGGGCTTGGGCCAAATTTGACAGACCTAAGTAAAATATTTAAAAGTACGACTGGAAAATCTTCAGGGAAACAAAAGTTTTCACTTGAACAACCAATAATACCTGCTGCACTAGTGCTCTCAAGCGGGGCACAAGGTGATTAATTACTTTCCAAATACCCAATATGCGACAAGAGTTAGCACTTAGAATCCTCTCAATGTACGGTTGGTTGTTGACCAGTTATCACAATAAGTATTAATAGTTAAAACACATATACTTTAGCATAAGAGAAACATATAAGTAAATATATAAGAGTATTACATGTAAGTACAACACATACAGACATTGCAATTCAGTGGCCTTTATAAAATTTTATAAAGCTGTAGCCCAAAAAAATTCTAATATATAATATCCAGTTCCAAATACAACAACTAGTATATTCTCATGAGTGGGGAATATCCGGTTCTAAATAAGTTCCGAAAATCGCTATTCAAGAATTTTTTAAAAGCTCAACTTCTAGCTCAATCTCCGCATTAGAAATTGTAACTCAAATACTAGTTTAACAAACCAAATTAGGGGTGCTTATCGAGCGGATATGACGGATAATTATGCTTAAAAGTTTGGCTTATCGGTTATCAGATTATTAATGTAGTAATTCACTAGCCATCCAATAAGATAATGGGCGGATTGATATCGGATTAACGATTATTGGGCGATTTATCGGCTAAACCAAATAGAATTTTTTTGGATATAAAGTGGATTTGTTTTTATGGGTGATTTTTTTGGCTGAGTTCCTGTAGCATCCTAGCAGACTTGATGAGCGAGATAAAATTGAAAATTATGGTGAGAAAGTTATAAATTGGAATGCACATTGAGTCTTAGGAGTTCTTGCTACTTCAAGATCTATAGGAAAGTGTAAATATAAAAATTCTTAACGGGTTAACGGTTTATCCGATAAGAAAATTAAGTAATACACCCCTAAACCGTTAAACTGTTAATTATAAAATCTCAATCCGTTCACCATCCATTACCCCGATAATTCAATACTAATAAGCCACGATTCGATTAGCAGTTTCGGTTTGGTTTTATATAGCCCTAAACCAAACCCATTTGGGTGGTAAAAACATAATTTCTAAGATAATCCACCATTGTTGAACAAACTTAGATAAGTGGGTTTAAATTTTTGAATATGATTTTATGACAAATTCGAAGTTGTGTTGTTTAGATTTGTTAGAAATAGCCTAAGGAAGTTGTATACAAAATTTAAAGGATATTTTGACTGACTTTGAACAAGAATTGCAACTGAAAATTATAGAAGAAGTTCATCTACAAATGCCTACACACTTTTATACAACATAGGTGCAGTATGCATATGTGTATAAAATTGTATAATAGTGTATTAGAGGTGTTCATACACATATATACACTATTATATGTAATCTATACAAAAATTAACTTCGTCATTTTCCTTGAGCCTCTTTTCAAATTTAACTCAAATCTCTTTCAAATATGCTCCAAATCACTTCACATTTACGCTTTGAACTCCTCTTGATGTTTCGAATCGATTGGATAATACCAATCCAAATAATTACTAAAGTCGAAAAACTCAATTTTCAAAATTGAAGCTTCGACTTGGCTTTTGAGGTTTTCCAATTCTATAGCAAAAGGAACGAGTTATCAACTTCAAGAAAAGATAGCAAGTTAGGAGAGGTCATGGAATTATTCAAAATGTGATAAACAGCAACAACACCATCAGTGGAATTCTTCAAAGTTCCATAGTCATTGACAACAACATCATAAGATTGCGCTTGCGGTGATTCTTATTGAACTAATAGTTGTTGTCGTAAATAACACAGAAGTTGACAATTCCCCCGCATAACATGGTCCATATTCGTATTGTTTATCCTCAAAATCGGATAATAATTAAATTTATACATTGTTTTAAGGATACGTGATATAACTTAATACAAGTTGAGAAAATAGATCAATACTGAAATTAATGACAAGAAAGTAAATGCTAGCACACAAATTGATAAGCCTTAACCTTGAAGGTTGATCACCTTCGAGTTAAGAAATGCCTCAATCAATGACACAACAGGTTAACAAGATAACAAGAGCTAGAAATGATCAATATATTGCTTCTTTGATGCATGTTACAATGTGTTTTACAAATGATCAAGCCTTCCTTTATATTGTAGGGGAACCCTACTCTTGATACAATTCTATAAAAGATAAAAAATCTCATGATTTGCTAATTAATTGGCCTCTCCTTGATATATGTCGAGATTTCCCTCGTGATCTCCAACTGATCGCGGATATTTCGAACTTCCGTTATTGGCTCGACAAAGTCCCCTTGATCTTTTTCGTTCCCGGAGTCACGAGCTCAACGATTTAACTTCGCGCCTTGGTTCAATATAACCCGAGGTCGAGCTTCTACCCGTCACGTTTCAATCTCGACTGGCCATACAATAGACGAGAAACGATATGAACTTTCGACTCTTGCTTACCATGATGTAAGCGATAAAAGGTAACTAACGTCCTGTCGGTCCAGTCTCCAAGTCATTAAATGTGTGTCAGTTGTTGGTCGGCCACTACGGGTTTTGAACTGCCGTTTGCAAACTAAAATACTCCATCCTTCCATCCAGTAGAACTTTTACATTCAACTATTTGTTCTTGCATTTTTAAAATTTTTTTATCACCTTCTTCCTCTGGTTTTCTGGTTCAAGTTTAAAACTTCTTCCTTTATAGTTTTCTGAAAATTTTCATAAGCTATCCGCCAATTACGCCTTCTATTTCATCAGTACCATCTCTTTACCCTTACTCAGAAGCAATGGCAAAGACTTATAAATATGTTCCTCAAAAGGAGACTTCCTCTTCTTTGAGATCGCCTGAAGAAGAAAAAGGCTTTGTCTACTGTTGTCGAGGAAAAGACACCGGAATCCCCCACAACTATGTTCGTTCCTACGGGGTGCCCAACTGGGGTCGACTTCAAGATTGAGAAAACCCCTTCTGTACCGGGTAGATGCGAGCTGGTCTCGAGGTATATATGCTCCATCACTGACGATCTCCTGCCCAAAGTGAAGGAAGACTGTATTTTGGCCGATAAGCATGTGGTGGTGCCTACGCCCGAGGAATCAATCACTACATACATGGAGTGTTTTCTAAGTGTTTACACTTATCCCTTCATGTTGGGCCCTCTAGACCCAGTTTATCATTGTCTTCTACAAAAGGTATGAAGTGACGCTTGGGAAGATTCATCCTTCATTTTGGAGGATTGTTATTATGCTTTGTTTCTTCGTGAGCAAGCTCGACAAGTTCACCTTCACCATCGACTATCTCATGCGTCTGTACAGTCCCCGGCTCTACCGAGGGAGATTGATAAAGCTTGCCCGTCGGGATACAAAGGTCCCATTCTCAAGCATAGATGAGGGCTGAGATTGAGGCTGTTGGGCAATTTCATTTGAATGAAGACCTCATATCTAATCCCGGCTGAGTGGGTCTAGGGCATCGTATCACAAAATCCCTATTTTGAGCGCGTTTGGCACAAACTTTCAGAGGGCTAGTGGGAGGCACATTCTCACGGTAAAATTCTTTTCTAGAACCGACATCACTTGGGTTTCTTTCCAAGCTTACTCATCTCTTTTTCTTTGTAGGCCTTGGGAAGGATGTTGCGATGAGGCCCCCATCCGCTGATGAAATCATCCTCCCCTAATCTCTTTCTCCAAAGCAGGATAAAGAGAAGAAAAGAAAAGAGGCCCCGAGTTGCAGAAATCGAAAAAGAGGCAGGCGCGCAAACCTAAAGAAAACATCGGCGCCCTCCCATCAGACTTAGTCCACCGACTGAGGGATGCTCCTAAGTAGAAGATGATTCTAAACTGGTGGCTCGGTTGTGAGCCCACACCGTATTTCCCCAAGTAAAGGAGGCTACTTAGAGGGCAGTGGCCGAGGTCCCTGAATCGGAGAAGGGCGAGCCCGCTATACCCCAAGCTAGGGAGGTCGAAGAGGAAGTTGGGGCCGATATTCCTTGAGCAGGAGAAAAAGCCTTGAAAGATGCGCTTGGGGAGATTGATCTCACCGGGTATCCCTTATTCTCCGACTCCATGATCAAGGAGGCGAGTATGCTAAAGGGTCGTTCGAATGAGGGGACTTAGGGGGCGGCATATATCAATAACTTCTTTGATGTCTTAGAATCTACCGCCTCGGAGGATCTGACCGTGTTTGGTGATTTACCGGTTCCAAAGAAAGCACCGTCTTTAGGATCAAGTGGGCCTTCTTCGAGCCTGGAATTAGTGGATCGATCCCTGGCTTCGAGTGCTGATCCCGACCAAAAATGATCAATAGTTATCTCTCTCCCGGAGGATGCCCGGGTTCTCTCCGCCCCCATGGGGGTTGATAGCTATCTTCGGTGCCTGGTGACCGAAGAGGACTAGTACAAGATGGACGAGGTGGAAGCGTCCTACATGTTCAATGAAGCTCAACAGGCGTTGAATTAGGTAACTTCGAGAGCCTCTTCAACAAAGCACTTTAGATTTTAAGTTATAAATAATTGTAACACTTTTCTTTATGCTCGCAGGCCTCGGTACTTCACCATGAAACTTCCCTTCGATATCGAGAGGATTTATCCCAACACGAGGTCGAGCTTCGGGAGAAAACTGAGAAGAGGGACACCTATAAGCTTCTCAGTGACAAACTCCAGGCTGAGCTAGAAATGACTCAGAAGGAATATGTCGATCTGGTCGAGCAGGTAAGATGAGTATTCAAACTTAGTGATGATGATTCAGACACAATGGATAACGACCGAACCCGCAAGTCCAGAAGAGACTTGACCAGATCGAGAAACTCCAGGTGGAGGTGGACAAGGTGAAGGCTTAGGCCGAGGAATGGAAGAAGAATATGGATCGCCTGGCCTAGGAAAAAGGAGATCACCTGAGAACAACTGGCTTCGACTAAGGTTCGGCTCTGGCTGCAAAAGAAAAAACCTTGGTGCAGGCCAAGAAAATCGAGGAGCTCCAATCTCAATTGAACTCGGTTGTTTCTGGACAAGAGAATCTGGCCAAGGAGCTTGAGGCGGCCAAGTCAGAGGTGGTCGTGTCCAAGACCGAGTTCGATGATAAAATGGCCCAGTTCAAGATTGATGTCGAGGCGATTTAGGAGCAAGATAAAAACATGGTGAAGCATGCGAGGTGGAAATCTCGAAGGGAGGCCCTCGAGGAAGTCAATGCTTAGAACTTCGACATATTGGCTGAAATCAAGAATGCCAAGATATATGAAGCTAGGGACCGGAAGCTGGCTTACCCCGCGGAGGATTATGAGGGGTCTGAAGAGTCGTGTGAGTCTGATGGTGGCGAAGACCCAGCAAGCGATGATGTGGCCCCCGATGAAGATTAGGCCATTTAGGATCTTTTTGCTTTTTGTCTTGGCCGTTGTAAATTTTTTGTATCGGGTCCATTTAGCTCTTGTAAAAAGAATTTTTGGTAAATATATTTAAGGCTTTCTTTCCCTTTCAGCTTTGAGATTTTTCTTTTGTTTCATCATTTGTGTTTGCAACATGTAGAAATGCCTTAGCATGAAACAAGTAGATTATGTTCGAAGGTCCGAACAAACCTTTCCTTTAATGTTACTTTGTGTTAAGGCATTGTAGAGATTCGGTGTTACCAGAATTCTTTTCCCAAAATAGTTTAGGTTTATATCTTGCTGAGAGTAGCCTTTAGAACCAGTTATGAAAATTTTTCTTTTTTGAAGTCCTAGTTTTTGTTACGGGTCTTGGACGTATCCAAGATATGTTAATGTAGTCATAGCCTTTTAGTTCGGGAGCCACCCATTGGACTTGCTTTCTCGAGTTATCCGGGATTGCCCAAGATAACAGTCCCAGAGCGGAGGTGGCCGTGGCCTTTAAGATTCGGGGGTTACCTAATAGGTCTTATGCCCCTGAGGTCGAGTAGCTTAGGTCGTCCGAGTTTGTTTTCGGACGGTAGTCCCCGAGTGAGAGAGCGATCATTCGAAGTCCGGTTATAAATGGCCCTTCAGCTCGTTACCTTTAGCGGATCAAAAGTAGGAAATTTTTCAAGGAATGTAAAGAAGAAATTAAAATATAAGATGATTGAAAGGAATAGCCTTCTCTTTATTCTTGTGCATAATAAGGATATATGTGTACATGATTTGTGACAGGGCTCGAGCAGTCTACGTGGGCACGGTTCATTTGACCGTTTGGCCCTTACATTGAATCCTATCGATCGAGACCCTTCAATTCCGAAATCTCTTCTCATGCGAAAGTTGATATCGGAGGGTAATGCCCCCTTGTGTTCGAGGTTGTTCTTGCTTAGCCTGTTTATTAGAATCCGTTTTCCTGAAGTGATTCTTGGCTCGGTTTCTCAAGAATTCTCAGAGGTGCCCATTGTTGAATAAACGAGCTACTTCCTCTCTCAGTTGTCGACAAATCTTCGGTTTTGTGACCGTGAATGCTATGATACTTGCATATCTGGTTAGGATCCCTTTGGGTTGGAGCGGTCTGTATAAGTCGAGGCCATTTGGTATCATTGATGCATCCTATAGCTGCTACAATGCTAGCAACATTAACATTAAAATTGTATTCCGATATCCTTCGTGCGTCTTTGGGCCTGATGGACCTGTCGAAGCCATTATTGGTCATAAGTCCTTTGCTGTTCTGACCACGATCATTTCTCCTTTCGTTTCTCATGTAATTTTGCCTGGACCCGTTGTCTCTCCAATCCCCATTATATGGCTGATACCGATCTCTGTTCGACCTCTGTTTCGGTCAATATCTCTCCTGGTTCTGTCGACGGGTCTGATAGGATAAACGGATTCGGAAGGAGCCCCAAATTGATCGTCATTGATAACTAGGGATTTGTACCTATTATTTTCTCTCATTTTCTTAGGTTTTGAGGAAAAATTGCATTAAGATACTCCCGAAATTTGATGCAAGTTGTTTAAATTGCAGGATTTGAGTTGAATTGAAGATGTTGACTAAAAATAACTCAAAGAATAGCAGAACTTGCACTGTCCCAGAACCCAGTAGAAGCGCTGAGAGCGCCAATATTCCGCTGCAACGGTTGTCACTTCCCTGCAACGAAATTCCATCTGCTGCCCCGATTAAAATTCTAGAGATTTTGTTTTTGAGACCCAGCTAAGCCGCTGTCCACGCCGATATTCCGTTGCAGCAGTTGTCACTTCGCTGCAGCAGAATTCTATCTGTTGTCCCGGTAGAAATTCCAGAAGACTCTGCTTTTGAGACCCAGCTGAGCTGCTGTCCACGCTAAAATTCCACTGCAGCGTTGGCCTCGCCGCTGCAACGTTCAAATCTCCGCTGGGAGTATTCCTAAGATCAGAGACCTACCAACCTAAGTTATTCATAATAGCGCAGTCAACGGTATTATTACGCTATCGCGCTTTCAGGAACCACTGCAGCGCTGTGAAATTCAGCTGGGGGAGGAATAGAGATGCTGAAAGTACCCAAGTCCAGAAACGCTGCAGGGTTGTTATTCCGCTGTTGTGGAAGCCAATCTGTTGGAGCGCTTAGAATTCCGCTGGGAGCGAAATCTCTGTAGGGGCAATTTTGTCCAGTATTTTCAGCCTAGTATAAATACAACTTTTTCTCATTTTTAGGGTATCAGACAAGAGACTGAGCTCATGAATAATGCTTTTGTTCTATTTTGAGTAATTTTAGCTTAGATTCTACCATACTTCTTAGATTTTCTTCTTGTAATCAACATTTATGTATTTAATTTCATCATCTATCTTAATTTCTTTTATGATAATGAGTAGCTAGACCCTCAAGCTAGGGTTGTAACCGAAACCTAGTGTGGGTAACTAATGGGTCTTCTATTTTAGGTTGAATTTGTGATTGGGTGTATGACTTTTAGTCTATTTCATGCTTCACTGAATTTGTGGTTGCAAACGCTAATTTATGCCTTTTTGATTAAGGTTATTCTTGAGAGAGATAACCCATGTCTAGGTAAATAGGCTAACAAGGTATTGGGGTGAACTCACGAGATTGATAGCCCCAATAAAATGGTAGAAACTAGAGATAGTGATACCCGACTTGAGCCATTTCATTTGATTTGTTGAAACACCTAATTGGGCTTGAGAAAGCAAATTCGGGCAAAGTCACCCAAATTATCGAGAGGTAGTGGGTGAGTAATTTAGTATGAGGTTATGTCATTTTTCCATAATTCACAAGCTTAACCTAGATTTTAGATCCCATTAGTCACTTGCCTGGGAGTAAGTTGAAACCCTAGTGCCTTTAATCATTTGATAAAAATCCACAAAAATGTTGTAGTTAGTTAGATAATATTACTTTTTAGACTCAACCTTAGAATAGATACAAAACCAAATTATGTTGAGAAGAGAAATTAAGAACATGAAACACCACTAAATCAAGTAGAAACTCGACTCCCATTGCATAACTCCCTGTGGATATCGATCCTGACCCTGTCGGGTAAAAGATGCTTCGACCCTGCCTTGCTAGTTAAAAGCATGATACGACATTGGATCAAGGCTTATAAAAGAATCAACCTCATCCTAAAAGGACTCCTTTATCTTTGGGGTTTATTTACATGGCTCAAGACTTTGAGTCAAGAGGTCAGGT
The DNA here is from genome assembly GCA_005239505.1 of Nicotiana paniculata. Lineage (NCBI taxonomy): Eukaryota > Viridiplantae > Streptophyta > Magnoliopsida > Solanales > Solanaceae > Nicotiana > Nicotiana paniculata. The sequence goes on along the minus strand of ML347816.1, from coordinate 31,434 downwards.
GTTCAGAAAGGTGGTGATGCGGTATTGGCATTTTCAGCAAATTCATCAGATAACTTGCCTTTTGTTCGTTTACGTGGCTACATACTTTTAGTGATCAAAGGGAATATTTATTATTATTTATTATTTACATAAGGAAAAGGTAATTTTATGGGTCTTTGCTTCGGGAACAATCATATTAGCGCCTTCGTAGCATGCCTTTCCATTTTTCGAGTGCAGTTCCTTCTTGAGCCTTTTCTTTTTGACTCCTAGCGAAGAAAGCCTCTCAAGTGCTAACCTTTCTTCCCACCTTTGAGCGAAGAAAGCCTCTCAAGTGCTGACCTTTCTTCCCCCCTTTGGTGAGCTGACCTTCTTGTGTTACGAGTGATGTCAAACCTCCTTCTTGTCTTCTATTCCGAGAAGTGGTATAATAGGTCCCCTAAGGGAAGCCCTTTGGCAGTTGTCCGAGCCTTCCCTTGATTGTTCCTTTAGGCTTTCTTCTTGCTGCTTTGTTTGTACTTTCGAATCAGCTTCTGTAAATAAAAGAGAAGAGAGAGGCTTCGACTAACTAAGGATGATGACGGAAACTATCCCAGGAAGGTGAGCAAGAAGAGTCTTCACTACTACCTAGTATTGAAAGAAAAGAAGGCCTACCTTCGTCTTGTGCGCTAAGAGATTTCTTTCCATTAGGATAGGAAGATAAAAGGACATTCTTCAGACTAAAACTGAACCAGACAAAGTCCCTTCTCTCCGTGATAAACTTCCTTTCGTAGTACCCATACCCCCAGGGGAATTCGAATCCCCGCCGCCTCCTTGAAAGAGAGATGTCCTAACCACTAGACTATGGGGGTATATTGAATAGACTTTGACTAAGAATAAAGTTCCCTTCTCTTCCACTCTATCTCCTTATTGGATTGGTAGGTACATTCCTCTTTCTCTTCTCTTAGTCGACTAGACTTCCCTCACATCCTACTCTTCATTATAGAAGGTTCTTTATTCCAAATACTGGTGAATCACCTTCATTCAATGCTAGCATCTCTCTCAGCTGAAAGAAGATCAACTCTCAAGCTCACCCCTTTTTTTCTTTTGTCAGAAGAGCCTCTCTCCCCCTCGAGTTCTAAATCAGCAAGAGAAAAGGGACCTATAAGACAATAAGGAAGTTTGATTTACATAAAACCTCTTGCAAGAAGATTATATCCATCAGGTAAAGCCCCTTTAACTAGAAAGTAAAATCTCTGTCAAAGACAGATCTAAAGTCTTGAACAGTTAGGAATGAAACTGCCTACGGGAAGAGTGAGCTCTTTCTTCTCACCTTCGGCTACTAAAAAGGAAGGAAGACTGGTGCAACAATAGTAATTCCAAGCCAAAATCTGCTTATTTTCTTCCTCATCTTAGACATAGATAGAATTTGCTCGCTTGCCCTTGAATGGCCTTTATAGCCTTAAGGCGATCTATCCAACTATCCAAAGCCTAACCTTGTACAGTTCTGATCCTAAATCGCTCTACGCTTTGAGCCGGCTAACTCTTTGAAGCCCACTGATGCCTTTTGAAGACCTTCTTCCCTCTACCCTGATGAAAAGAGTTCCAGTGAGCTCGCCAAGGAAAGCAGATTAATTCTATCAAACTGTTTCTTCCCAGCTAAGCTAAATAATATCTAACCCTCCTCTTCCACTGAGACACTTCCTTCTTACCATTTAGCTATTTTCCCCATAGATAAAGAGATCGAGGATAGGTCGGAAGCTTCTTCCTTTGAAAGACTTTCTCCTTCTTCAAATGAATTCTCTACCATGACCCCATTCAATCAATGCTACTGGTTATTCACTCGCTTATTAAAAATCTTGCCATACCATGTTTTCTATTTAGTCGGCACTCTTGTCTGTCGAGTACTTTTGGTAGTCTTGCTATTCCTTCCTCCATTGCTGAGTTTAGCTCTGTATTTTTGTCGTGTACTTTTTCTCTCTTTCTAATTCTAAGGATTAAGTCTTCTGCTAACATAACAAAAAAGAAAGGAAAACAGGGAAGAGGACTAAGCTCTGTCTGAGAAGATCGGGTATTCAACTTCATTCATGCCGAGCGGAAAGAGGGGTAGCAGGAACTGGAATGATTTATTCGACCTGATCGATTTGTCTTCCCCAAAACGTGTGCTTCCACGGAGTATGGTTTAAACCGAGCTAGCTATGGAACATGCTTGTGAACTAGGGATTCCGTTTCGGGATCTTCATCGCCTGGGTAAAGAGTTTCCACTGATGGGGAGGTTCTTTAACTGGCTAATTGACTTAGTGAATCGTCTTTGATGCTATCTGCATCCATGGGATCAACTCCACCTTAGAGAACTTCCAGATCTGCAACTACAAGCTCTCGAGTGGGAACATGATCTCCTACTGCTGATAGATATGCAATCGAAGAATCTGGCGAGATATGGAGAGGATATGCTCGAATCGGACCGCATCTCCATTTGCACATGGATAATGTGCTGCCCCTTTCTTTTCTTCCAAACTCGGTCGAATACGTTGTTAACCTTTGGGGTGGATCAACAAGAGTGCACCTAGCCAGGAGTGTGGTTGGTGTCACCTCCGGTGCGCTAGCTCTTCCTTTGACAGATCTTTATTTGCCCACTCTTTCACAAAGAGATGACTAAGAGCCGAGAATTTTGAATCCTCTCAGTAGAGCCTGAAAGTAGCCCTTGGATCGATTCCTGCCACGTTCGGGTATACATTTCATCCATATCACCGCCTCACATGGACGGTGATGCTTATGTTTATCATATCACAGCTTCCTAAGATGCTAACACAGGGGCTACTATTGCTACGGGAGCTTATTGGTGGAGCAAGAAGAGTGGAGATGGAGATATAGGCTAGCTAAATGCCCTCAAATTCGTGAAAACATGCTGGTACACGACAAGTAAGTACAGCTAACCTAAAACGAGGTGCTTTCTCGGGCTCGGGAATGAGTGGTGAACCAGGAATCGACCCTATGAATAGCTCCTTACCTTAGTCATAGTTAGTTTAGGACTACTTATTTCAAAACAAAAAGGGGAATGAATAGCCAAATCCCCTTCTATGAAGTCAAGCAACCGAACCTCTCGGGTGACCTTACCCTCATTTCCGCCTTCGTACGACTAATCTGATTTTATTTATTCCTTCCTTGTCGTGAATCGCTCCTTACCACCTTACAGAGAGGGATGTCCCTGCCCCACCCCAGGCAGGAGAATGGCTTATATTGCTCGCCTGTCGCTGTGGAGTTGCTCTATGCTTGCTCATTCTAGCTAGTCATGACAACCTCTCATTATTTTTTTTCCAGTCGCCTTCTTCATTTGTCTTTTCCTTATGGAACGACTGAGCTCGTATCCGTCTCAATCTCTGGTTATAGAGTTTAGTTGCTTTCTGGGCGGTAGAGTCGTTAGATTGACGACTGAGTGCCCTCTCTATCGCCTTGATTGTCGGTATAGTCCTCATTCTTGCTAGCTCACTTGGATTCTCTCTCACTAGCTTCCTTCTCGCTTGACTCACTCTGATTCCGCACTTGCAGAGTGATCATAGCTTGCAATCACTCTGAATCTCGCTAATTGCTCTGATCCATTTGCTTATTCTTCTCTCCTTTTGCGCTAGACTGAGTTCATTCATTCTCATTCATAGTAGGGGGATTCGCGGACAGAGTGCTATACATTTTCTAGCCTTCGTCAACTTTCAACAGTCTTCTTCTTATGCCACTAAAAAAGCCTCCAAACCAATCAAGAGTGAGGTGGACTAGCGACCGACTGACAACCAATAAAGAATCAGAGTGACCGGCAAGCGACATGAGCGAAGGAAAATCCTCGTCTAGCAACAAAGAGATGAGTGACCGCAAGCTAAGAACAACGAAATAATGAGCGATAGCAGCTCGAAAGGCTTTAAGCATCTTGCATCTTGCAAGAGCCTATCTCTACCCGAAAGCGAGACAGGTGGCTAGGTACATAATACCTAGTGGCGCGAGATAACTCTTTCCTTTGAACTCGGCTATTTATCCTGGCCGAGAGGGAACTCTTTCTAGTTGGGGGTGGAAGGTGGCTGAACTCCGTTCATGATCCCAGCCCTAGAATCACTTAATACTCGTACAAGGAGAGTCTTTAAGTAGATAAAGATAAGTTAATAAGAATCTTGCTTGATTTTCAAATCGACGTCGCGCCTACTTGTGAAGAGTCATCAGCAAGATTCGTCTATGTGCCACACATAGGATCTAAAGACTGAGGTCACTTCTTATCTTACGTGATTGACGGTGACACTTCCTAAACTTCCTGTGCTTGGATTCACAACGTGGTATCTTCCACCCTTCATTAATGCTAAAAATATGTTGATGAGAAGGGGGTATTTTCCGACAAGAAGCCTTTTTTTCATTTAAATGAGTCTAGTCTGTACAGATGCGCTTACCCAGCGAAAGCCAAAGCACAGGTTAGAAAACCTCTTTGAATCCCAAGAAGGGGATTTACGGTCAATTCTATCTCACTCAAAGAGCATGACCCCGTTGACGAATAGAATATCTTAACTGGGGTTAGGGACTTTCATTTGATCGAATGGCTTCTTTCACCTTTCAGGTCTTTCTCGCATCTTGCCTGGCATCTAGGAATACAAAGATTTTTTAATTAGTCAATCTTGGTACCGGTTTTTGTTGAATCCGCATTCCCTAAGGAGGCCTGGTCAATCAGATAATTTTGTCTGGTTGAAAGTAATCAACCGACTTCTTCACTCAAGCAGCACTCAAACGAAAGAATAAGCAAGAGGAATGAGTTGTCCATGGTATGGACAACGAAGTGTATCGATCCTCCCCGAACACTTCTCTTTTTAGTGAGTAAGGAAATCTATAGTCTAGGTGCATTTCTTCGTAGAATTCCCAGTATCTCTCGGCGTATCACCAGTATTTCCTTCCGAGGATTCATCGATTGTATCTCTGAGGCCTATTGCCAGTATCTCATACTTGTTCGGGTCATTCTCCCATTCTTCGATCTCTAGATCGAGTTGCTAGCTTCTTGTCTACCAGTCCTGGATGTAGATTCTCAACGAATCAACGGTATTTCCTTCGTCATTTGATTTGTTCTCCGATTCCAATCTCTCTCTTGTTACCGAGCTAGAAGCTAATCGAAGCATGCTTCAACCAATCAATTTTTTTTTTCTGATATCAATGCTAGCATCTCTTGTTTGGTGATCTATACTGAGGTTTTCGCAAGGAGCTATGCCCAAGGGGGAGGGTGAGAGCGAGGATCCATTTTCTGCATCTCGAATGGTTTAGTAACCCGCTCTTGTAGCTCTTGTTCCTATGTTATGAAGCTAGGATTCCTCTTGTTCTTCTCTTGAGCTTGTAAAGGAGCCTCAACCTTGGTATAGACGAATCACCAGTCTTTCTTTTAGGGTATTATCCGCGGGAGATCTGGTGTTGTAGTTTATTGTTAGCTGGGCCTAGGAGCCAACCCCGAAGACAAGGTCGAACGCAAGCCCGAAGTGAACCCAAGCTTAAGGAGCTATGAGCCTCAAGCCAGCACTTACTACTCTCTTGTTGGTGATCGTGTTTGGTAGCTCTTTGGTGTATCAACATCCTGGTTTTCCACTCGATAGATCCTGCAAATATGCTGCTAATTCATGGGTGCCTATTCTTCGATCCAAACTGGTGATTCACCGCATTCCCTTCTCTAGTTAGGAATAGAGTCAGGGATGCCCAACTCAATATAAGTCCTAAGGTTCTTTTAAAGTATCCTTAATAGCATCTCTTTCTCTAGAATCCTGGCTTGTAGATATTTGGCGAATCAATAGGGGTTCTTTTGTAATTAGGTTGTTCTCCGAACCTTGTTTTTTACTGAGCTGGGTAACTCAAACCCTATCCCCTTCCTTTCTTAATAGTAGATAGATGTAGAGCTGGAGACTCCCTCGATATGGCATCTCAATCTGGCTCTCAATCTATCGTGTAAGGAACGAAGACCATAGGCATAGGGTAATAGCTCCTTACTTGTAATTGAGATAGGGTCTCGTTCGATACAAGTATTTCATTTCGATCTCCTCCCTCTCTTCTTTCTATAAAGAATTCTCAAAAAAGGAGTCAACCTGTCTAAACTTCTCTACAAAAGTCTTCCCCTATCTAATGGTCTTTAAACTTGCAACTGCTATCTAAGTCTAAGACAAGAAATTTTTCTTGTTCTTAAGTTTGATCTTTCTCTAGGAGCCTTAGCAAGAATGGTTGGAACCGGTCTGACCTATGAGACTACTCGAAAGGAGGCTTCTTACCAGCACTAGAGTGGGATAAGTAAACCTTGCCTTAGGTCAATCCCTTCCCCTACTCGGGCAAGCAACATATCTTTTTTAACAACCTCTTATGATTGATTCACTTCCTCCAGCATTGGCTTCCTTCTTACCTATGATATCCCCAAGAGCTAATTCAATAGCAGTTGTATTAGAGCTAGCTTGGAAAGAGAGGAGGCATCCTTGTCTAAGCCAATCATTAGCCTATTTCTTCTTCTCGAGTGAAGTAGATTACTCTTGCTCTGTGCGCTAGGGAGTCAGACTATGCTTAGTTCTCATTTATGTTTTTGATGTGTGAGTTCTATCTAGGAAGCAAGCGCCGCAAAGGGTTGACAGGGCAGCTCGGCTGGTAAAAAATGAGATGGTACCGAAGCGGGAGGCCCGTAGACGCTACTAGTGTAATGACTAGTCTAATATCTTTTCTGTATGTGAAATTTTTCTTATGTAAATCCGGTGTGTTATCTAAGTCTTTTAACTAGTCCAATGGAAATCTCCTCTATTGCACCAAAAGTAAAAGAAAAAAGGGTACTCGTGTTGCAGCTTGCTTTCCTAAAATGAAAATCCTTACTAGCCAAAGTAAGGGACTTTCTTACTGGAGCATACATAATGGACAAGGACTTATAAGACTATTCTTAGCCTGTTATTCAAGAATCTTCCTCAGAATGGATGATGAATGGAATCGAGATTGGATTGACGTATAGAAACTACAACTACAGATTTGATCCCTTTTTCTTAGGGAATCTTGACTAGACGAGGTAGATATAAAGGTAACGTTGACGCTACGAAAAAGAAAGTCATTGCATAAGTAATGAATGAGCTAATTTCTTATTAGAAGCCTATTTGACTAAACATGTCTCCTTTACTGGGGGTTCCCACAGAGAAGTCTTTCTCTGGCTTGCCAAAAGCGTTTAATATTGAGAATGTTGGATGTATTACACACTGGTGGAATTGCGTAAGTAATAAGGCTTTTAACTAGCTTAGTGAATTGATTTAAACTAGTAAATATAGGATGTTTTTGTTAGCAGTGAGTAAATCTTTGATTCAGAGTTAGCGTATAGGGCGACAAAAAATGCTTTCCCGTTTAGAAGTTTGAATCCTATCTGTGGGGCCTCCCTTTCATGTCTGCGTAAGGACTGAAGAACGAGTGAATCTTGTTTTAGGGTTTATGCCCATTGTCGATCATGTGGTCAGTTTCCCCGCTTTCGATTCCGACCAAGATTGACTTATTATTCCTCCTCGTCCATTAGTTCAGTTCCTTAGTTCAATCAGTCCCTTCCTCAAAACCTATTTCCACAAGTGCCACTGCTCTTATTCCACAATATGGGATTGTTGGTTTCACATGCCACCCCTTTCATATAAAAAATGGAATTGCAATCTCCATTCTACAGATGCTCTGATGTCTCGCCTGCTTGATTAGTTATAGGGATATAAGTGAGCAGGGATTTTTGAAAATAGAGAGGAAGAGCAGCTAGGAGCTAAATATTAGAAGAGCGCCCTCTCTTTTCTTCGAGAAATCGAGTTCGTTCGTATGGCTCCCTGTCCCCCTATATTTAACAAAAAGATTTATTGGTTTACCGCATTCATGAAAGCACATGCCTTTCTGGTGGTCCTTTACCTTTCTAAAAGAGAAGAGAAGAGAGGTAGTCACAACAGTAGAAGAAGCCTAAACCATGAGGATCACTCGGCCCCGACCGGTCAATCTCTTGTCGTTGCTATCTCGTGCGCGAAGGGTTTCCCATGCTCCTAATTAAGTCCATCCAGGTCTTCCTTCCATCTTTAAATTAAGGTTTAGACTCAATCGGTTGTCCTCTCCGATTGGCGAATGTCGAAAGAGAAGTCGGAGGAAGGAACTGATTGCATTAGTCTCAGGTCAGGGACATAGCCAAGTATTACGAGATTAGGCCGATCAGAGAATGCCAATTATTAATTAATAATAAAAGAGGTATTGAATCTTTGCTTTAACAACTTTCAAAGTTGCACTAGCATTAGCAGGATGAGGAGCACTAGTAGAAAGAACCTCTCTCAGATGTCCATAAAGATGTTATCCAAGTTATTCAAAAGGAAGTCGATAAAGATTCATCCCCTGCTCTTAGTTCTAGCTCTTTATGCCTGGCACTGAAGAAGAAAGATCAGATACACCAACTCTACTCTTTGCATGTTTTCATGAATCATTGGACAATGTTTGCGACATGAATCGAGGCTAGGTACGACCGATTTCTACTGAATTAGCCCCAATTTCTATAATAATATTTATCAGAATTGCTAGTTTTAATAGATCTGCAAGGGAGAAGAAGGCAAAAAGAGATTCAATAGTCGGCTGGGGAACCTGAATCTAGGTATACCAAGACTCAGGATAAGGAAGGGTAAGGCATCTAAGAAAAAGTAGGTAGACCCATACTCAGGAAAGAAAGAAGTCTCTTATAGAAAAGGCAGGAAGAAGAGACCCTCGCTCTATAGGAAACCTAATAGAATGGGATACTTCATAAGGTGGAATGGACCACTTATCATAGAAGAATATTTATTACATCGATTACTGACTATACAGACAAGGCAAGTCAAAGCAAAGCCGATGCACCTGATACGACTAAAAAAGAGAGCAATGGTCCGAAACCCTAAGAAATTGACCAGGAGAGGATCATCGGGAATGGGCTAAGGTCCTACCAACCCTTTCTTAATATAAGGCATCTACCCCTGGCAGAAAAGAAGACGGAAAGAAATCCGATTGATACCTTAGCTTTCAACCATCTTCTTCAATCATGTTGCTCTTCTCCCTCTATATAGCGCGGGTAGCTTGCTTCCAAGCCACTGGCCGGAACCAGATAAGGAACAAGAGAGAGAAGCAGCTCAATTTCAAAGGTTAGGCACGATAGCCACTCGTGCAGAAGGAGATGTTTGGGAGAAAATCCCCATATCATGGTGCTTTTGTTAGTAGTTCCCCCATCTCCGGTATAGTTTACTGTGGAAACCCTGATGAAAAAGATTGTTGGCCCCCTCTCTGCTGGTTCTCCCATACTAGCATCAACTGATGTTAAGGTTAATCCAATAGTCAGGTTTCATTACTTCCGAGATCCTGGTGATGGATGTGGAGAGGTGTGTGAACAGAAAGATTCATGATGTACAACAAAGCTGCTCCATGTAGGAACCAACAAGAGTTTGGTCCTATATATTTCGGGTATGTTGGACCTTCATTGCCTGCTGATCTATCCAATGATTTCATGATGGGATAGTTCTGTCGTTGTGACCACAATATCGCATTACCATGGCGGCTTTCTTGTTGGGAAAGTGGTTGATAGGAACTTAAGACTGGGGCACTCAGAGTTGTTGATGGTTCAACCTTTATTGTGTCATCGGGCACCAATCTGCATGGTACTCTGTTGATTCTTGGCCGCTAAGTTCTTTAATATGCGTTGGATATTGCACAGAAGTGCAATTGCGACTAATCGGGAGCTTGCGTATGTATACGAAAGAGTAGACATCCCCCTTGATAACTGAATGCAAGCGAGGCTGGACATAGATTCGCGTATGTAAGTGAAAATGAAAAGAAAGGAGTTCCCCTTCCCCTTCTCCTTTCTTGTCTAGAAACGGGAAGAGGAGCTCAAACAACGTTCAAAGATCCCCTCCCCAAAATATGGTTTAAAGAAAGCCTTTCGGGTTAGTGAGGAATATGATAGTGAAATAGAGAAGAAAGGAAATCAGTTTATGGCGGCTTACCTTCGTACATTCAAGAACAGTTGTGACTCCTTGACATCTATTAATGCACCGGTGTCCCAATATTATATACTTACATTACTTCTTGCTGGCCTGCCTTTAGACTATGAAAGCTTTGTCACTACGGCGAAGCTTCAACGACCAAAACCAACTATGACTGAGCTTCGGTCTAGCTTGTTGTTACATGAGTCTTGCCTTTAGCAGATGCATCCTATTACTATATTGATGATCTTGTATACTAACCGAGTCCGCACTCGCCCGAGAACACGTACGTCCTCCTTATAATTGTCTTGTCTTTATTATGGTTTCAGCGCCTACATCTACCCGTATGGAGCCACCATCATTCGGAAGGCCTGCTTTACATTAGACCCGATGTTCGGCCTCTAAACCCACCTCGATCTTGGATTTATCCACTTTAATTCCATATCTTGAGATTTTGTGGTCGAGGATTATTCGCTCCTCGACCATGAAATGACATTTTTCCCAATTCAATACAAGGTTGGTTTCTTCACACCGGGCAAGGACTTTATCAAGATTTTGCAAACACTCCTCAAATGAGTCCCCAACCACGCTGAACTCATCCATGAACACCTCCAAGAAATCTTCAACCATATCAGTGAAAATTTCCATCATGCACCACTGAAATGTGGCGGGTGTATTGCACAAAGCGAATGACATCCTTGAAAAAGAAAATGTCCCGTAGGGACAGGTGAAGGTTGTCTTTTCCTGATCTTCTGGGGCTATGATAATCTGATTGTAACCGGAATACCCATCCAAGAAACAATAGAAAGCCCGCCCAGCAAGTCTATCAAGTATCTGGTACTTCTACTGCTGCTGAGCCCTCCGCTGCTGCCGAGGGTTCCACTGCTGCTGAGGGGCCCACTGTTGCTGTCGGCCCGGAGTCTTCCTCGAGTCCTTCCATGTCTATTCCAGTCCCAGACAGAGGCACCATAGAGAGTTTTCCTTTACTCTCTCTCACCCTTTTCCCCTGTTCTATATTTTTGGGCATCTAGCATTGAGGACAATGCTAATTCTTATTAGAGGGGGTGGCCTCTATTTGGTGATTCAGATACTTTGACATTTTTTGGGTTGTAATAACCTTTGATACTATTTTTCTTTTCCTTATTTGCATTTATGTACTTTTAGTTTGTTTTACTCTTGGTATGTATATATTCAGTTTCCCTTCTTATGTATATATTCATTCCCCTCTTAATGTATATTCGTCTTAATCCCCTATTGTACATATTCATTTCTACTTTTTGTATTGTTGCTTTATAACTTCATTAGCTTTTCCATTTACAGTTTAACTTCTTATTTCATTTAGGAGCATCTTTTTTAATTTATAGCTTCTTCCTTACTTTTTGTGTTATCAACAAGCCCCTGGTTTTCTTAAGGCCACGGTTCTTTCCAGGGGTGGAAATTGTGCGAACCGAGTGTCTTTTCCCTACGACGGACGGTGTGATGACCTTCTTAAGGGATTGAGTCAGTTTTTCATTTTTTGTTTGTTTTTGTTTTCCTTTATTTTGGTAAGTAGTGAATAAATGTGACTCGAATAAGCTTCACTTGGCACCAGCATACTTACCTTTGACCTCATGGTTAGAGACAAGTTACAAATGAGTCTAGTTCTAATTGTGACCCTTAGAGTCTTGAGTTGACTAAAACTAATGTCAGGTGGTGTTTATAGCCATATGAGAGCGTTCAATCAAAACCGAGGTTGTTGTGGGACCTTGACTCTATGATCTTCAACGATCATGATATTTGAGAGATGAGGTTTGAATTGCATATCCCAAGTGCGTGCCTGAAAGTCTAGAACTCGCCCCAAGTAATTTTCTAGGCGAAATCTTAAGTTAGCTCGACTTGTGAAATGATCATAGGCCCTTCTTGATTCCTTGTTGATATTAAAAGACTTCTATAGCCTACCAAGACAAGATCCTTAGTCAACCTCTTTTGAGCCTGAGCCTATTTGTTCAAAAACCACATTACAAACCTCCATCCATTCTCTAATGACCCTCTCTTGGAACCCATTCTTTCCTTTAGCATCCATGATGAACAATAGACAAAATCACAAGTTTGGGGGAGACACGAGGAAATTCATAGTTATGAAAGGAATTTTCATAAAAGGAAAGGCCAATGAAAAGATGCAAAAAATAAAAAATAAAAAAAAGGAAAGAGTTGAAAGGATTCAATAAAGCAAAAGTAAAAAGGTTTGAAATGATGAAAAAGAAAGAAAAAGGGAGAAAAGTGAGCTTCAAGTACAAGAAAGAGCGACAATGAGTCTCTCTAAGTACCTTAAGGAAGAGATTAAGACTTAAAGAGTCAAAGAAAATCTTGATCCAAAATGTGAAAAATGGAGTGCTTACCGAAATATGTTCTATAGTAGTTCATCCTATCCAAATTTGATCCAAAAAACCTTCATTACATCCCATTAAAGTCCTATAGGATCTCAAGTTAAGTGATCTTTCATTAGTGGTAATTTACACAAGGCGCAAGCCTATGGTACTTAAAGCCGGGCTTGTGGCGTTCTGAGAGTGAAGAGAGCACCCCTTAATAATCCCAATTCTGAGAGTGCATTCTATTCTGTGAGATGAGCCCATGGAGAGTCGTGGAGAAAGAGTCTGGGATCCACAGTGACTTAGGTGAAAGGGAAAAGCTCTTTGAGGAATTGAGTCAACTCTTGAAGCTTTGGTGTCACATTAGATCTGGTGAACTAAGAAAGTCATGGCATAATCTTGTCAATAATGCATTTGTGTTGAGGGTAATTGTTAGTCCAAATTGAAGCCTGATGAAGTCATATTTGAGCAGTTTAAATACTTTCTCTTTTATTTACGGAGGTGGGAGTTATCTTGTTTGCTTGAGGACAATCAAAGACTTAAGGTTGGGGGAGTTGATAACTAGGGATTTGTACCTATTATTTATTCTCGTTTCTTAGGTTTTGAGGCAAAATTGCATTAAGATACTCCCGAAATTTGATGCGAGTTGTTTAAATTGAAGGATTTGAGTTGAATTGAAGATGTTGACTAAAAATAACTCAAAGAGGAGCAGAACTTGCACTGGACCAGAACCTAGTAGAAGCGCTGAGAGAGCCAATATTCCGCTGCAGCGGTTGTCACATCGCTGGAGCGGAATTCCATCCGCTGCCCCGGTTAAAATTCCAGAGATTCTATTTTTGAGACCCAGTTGAGCCGTTGTCCACACCGATATTCCACTGCAGTGGTTGTCACTTCGCTGCAGTGGAATTCCATCCGATGTCCCGGTACAAATTCCAAAAGACTCTGCTTTTGAGACCCAGCCGAGCCACTGTCCACGCTAAAATTCTGCTGCAGCGTTGGCCTCACCGCTGCAACGTTAAAATATCCTCGGGGAGCAGATTCCTAAGATCAGAGACCTGCCAACCTGAGTTATTCATAATAGCATGGTCAGCCGTAATATTATGCTGTCGCTCTTTCAGGAACCGCTGCGGCGTTGTGAAATTCTACTGGGGGCGAAAAGAAATGCTGAAAGTACCTAGGTCTAGAAACGCTACAACGGTTGTTATTCCGTTGCAGCGTAAGATAATTCGTTGGAGCGCTTAGAATTTCACTGGGAGCGAAATCTCCGTAGGGGCAATTTTGTCCAATATTTTCAGCCTAGTATAAATACAACTTTTTCTCAATTTAGGATATCAGACAAGAGAGTGAGTTTGTGAATAGTGATTTTATTCAGTTTTGAGTAATTTTAGCTTAGATTCTACCATACTTCTTAGATTTTCTTCTTGTAATCAACAGTTATGCAGTTAATTTCATCATCTATATTAATTTCTTGCATGATAATGAGTAGCTAGACCCTCAAGCTAGGGTTGTAACCCAACCCTAGTGTGGGTAACTAATGGGTCTTGTATTTTAGGTTGAATTTGTGATTGGGTGTATGACTTTTAGTTTATTGCATGCTTCATTGACTGAATTAGCGGTTGTAAACACTAATTTATGCCTTTTTGACTAGGGTTATTCTTGAGAGAGATGACCTATGTCTAGGTAAATAGGCTAACAAGGTATTGGGGTGAACTCACGAGATTGATAGCCCAACAAAAGGGTAGAAACTAGAGATAGTGATACCCGACTTGAGCCATTTCATTTGAATTGTTGAAACAACTAATTGGGCTTGAGAAAGCAAATTCGAGCAAAGTCACCCAAATTATCGAGAGGTATTGGGTGAGTAATTTAGTATGAGGTTATGTCACTTGCCCATAATTCACAATCTTAACCTAGATTTTAGATCCGATTAGTCACTTGCCTAGGAGTAAGTTGCTACCCTAGTACCTTTAATCATTTGATAAAAATCCACAAAAATATTGTAGTTAGTTAGATAACATTACTTTTTAGACTCAACCATAGAATAGATTCAAAACCAAATTATGTTGAGAAGAGCAATTAAGAACATGAAACACCACTAAATCAAGTAGAAACTCGACTCCAATTGCATAAGTCCATGTGGATATCGAACCCGACCCTGTCGGGTAAAAGCTGCTTCGACCCTGCCTTGCTACTTAAATAGTGGTATAGGTGGGTTTAGATAACTTTTTGGCGCCATTGCCGGGGAGTTAAGACGGTGTTGACTATCTATTTGAGTAGTGGTGTAGATTGTTTTTCTTTCCTTCTTTTTGTTAACTTGTGTGTTTCAACTTATGGCCGATCCTCTGGGAAATATTATACCGGGGGAGGAGGTAGATGATAAAGGGGAAGGGGAGTTTCATCAAATTCCTCCACCTCAAAGACGTGGCAAACATGCCAATCCCAATGATAATATTACAGACCCTCCCCCGCCTCCTCCAAGAGTTTCTCCTCGAGTGCTCCCAAACGAGGGGTATGCCAGTGCAATTGTCCCACCCAGAATCCGGGCGGGCAACTTTCAAATCACTAATGTCATGTTGAAGCTTCTGGAGCAATGAGGGTATTTTACGGGAGCTCCCCATCAAAATTCGTATAAGCACTTAAAAGACTTTGTGGACACATGTTGGGGGAGCAAGCAAACCAATGTATCGGAGGATGCCTTGAGGCTCAGATTATTTCCTTTCTCTCTATGAGGGAAGGCGCTGGATTGGCTTGAGTGACTCCCCAATCATTCTATCTCTACATGTGATGAATTGGCGGATAAGATCATTGCCAAGTTTTTCTCCCCCAGGCACATAGAGGCTTTGAGAGATGAGATATTGAAATTCAAGCAAGAGCCGAATGAGCCCCTTCACGAGATTTGTGAACGCTACAGAACTATGATCAAAGAATGCCCAACCAATGACATGACAGAGGCCATGATACAACAGACTTTTTACCGGGGCATTAATACTACAAATCAGTGTGTGGTCAACCAACTCGTTGGGGGAAACTTTATGAAGCTATCTTACAATGAGGAATGTGAAATCTTGGATGAAATGGCTGGCCTTTGTCAACATGGCAGAGTAGGGCAAATGTGCCCCAGGGTGATCCAAGTGTGATAAATCTCCACAAAGATCTACAGGACCATGGGCAAGCTATTGCCGAGCTTACCACCGCTATGAATCAACTTGATAAGGCACAACTTCAACAGTTACAAGGGCCAAATCAAGTGCATGCTATGGAGGGGGTAAATCTTTTGGTTAAAGGGCGAAGGCCTCGTGGAAATCAAATATAAAACAACAATGACCAATGTGACCAAGGAGTGAGTGGGTATAATCAAGAGGAATCCTATGATGATCAAAATGAAGATGTAATGTACGCCAACAATTTTCAAGGGAAAAGGAACAATCAAAGGCAAGGTAATTGGAACAACAATAACAACTCTAGCAATTAGGGGAACAACAATCAACAATGAGGAGGCAATAACAACAATTGGAACGGGAACAACAATACCAATTGGGGTGGAAATGGAAATTGGGGTTCGGGCTTTCAAAGGCCCCCGATGTATTAACAACCCAACAATCCACCCCCGTATCAATCACAGGTCAAAGTTCCTCAAGAAACGACATGGGCCGGATCGAGCAAATGTTTAAACATATGATGGAACGGAATGCGGATTCGAATGCTCAAATTGCCTCCCACACTACCTCAATTTGTAATCTTGAGGCCCAAATGGGACAAATTTCACAATCTTTGAATACTCTCCTGAAAGGGGGCACTACCTAGTGACACGGTGGTGAAACCTAAGGGTGGGAACAAAAACAACAATACTGGACATGCGATGGCGGTGACCACAATGAGTGGTCGGGGTGGTGAGGCTAGTTCTTCAAAGAAAAAGAGGGTTGTTGGTGATGATGATGACTTGCAACATATTGAGGTTCCTATTGAGGTTGAAAATGTGGTTGAAGAGCCGATGAATAATTAAGTGAGGATTGACATAAATGATAATGTGGAGGAAACACAAAATGACGTGAACCCGTCTAGAGAACACGTAATTGACATACCCGAGCCGGTTGTTCCAAAAGTCAAGATTCCATTGCCTAGACCTCCTCCTCCCTATCCTCAAATATTGGCTAAGAAAAATACGGAGAATCAATTCAAGAAGTTCATAGATATGATGAAGAGTTTGTCCATCAATGTACCATTAGTTGAGGCACTTGAATAAATGCCCAGGTATGCCCATGTTTATGAAAGACTTGGTCACAAAGCAGAGATCCATGGAGTGTGAGACAATCAAGATGACCCACCAAGTGAGTGAAATTTTGCACTCAATGGCACCCAAACTAGATGATCCTAGAGCTTTCACTATTCCTTTCACTATTGGTAGTGCGGATTTTGCCAAGGCATTGTGCGACTTGGGTGCTAGTATCAATTTAATGCCTTATTATATCTTTAAAACTTTGGGAATTGTCCACCTAGAGAAACTTCCATGCGACTTCAAATGGAAGATCTAACTATGAAGCAACCCTTGGGAATCATTGATGATGTTTTGGTGCGGGTCGACAAATTCATCTTGCCCGCGAATTTTGTGATATTGGATTGTGAGGTCGATTATGAAGTGCCAATTATTTTGGGAAGACCTTTCCTTGCAACGGGGAAGGCCTTGGTTGATGTGGAGGCTGGTGAGCTCACCTTCCGGGTGGATGATGAAAAGGTTATTTTCCACGTTTGCAAATCAATGCAGCAACCTAATAGCACGGAGGTGTGTTCTTTTGTGGACCTTGTCACCGAGGTCATAATTGATGAAACAAGCTCAATGATAAATGTTGAAGATCCCGTGGAAGTATTTTTATTGAATCATGATGATATTGTGGTGGATGGTGTGATCGAGTGTACCAATTCATTACAAGGCACGGGTTCTTATTCTTATGGACCTCGCAAGCTATCTTTGGATTTAGAGAACTGGAAAACTCCTCCGACAAAGCCCTCAATCGAGGAGCCACCTACCTTGGAGTTGAAGCCCCTTCCACCATACCTCAAGTATGAATTTTTGGGTCCTTCTCGTACTTTACTTGTTATACTTTCTTCTTGCCTAACCAAATTGCAGGTAGATTCTACACCCAAAGTGCTCCAAAGGAGAAAGAAGGCCATAGCTTGGACTCTAGCTAATATTCGAGGCATAAGCCCCACCTTTTGCAGGCACAAAATTATTCTTGAAGATGATGCAAACCCATCCGTGGAACATCAACGGAGGTTGAACGAATCAATGCAAGAGGGGGTCAAAAAGGAAATAATCAAATGGCTTGATGCTGGGGTTATTTATCCAATCTCTGATAGTGCTTGGACTTCACCAGTGCAGTGTGTTCCGAAAAAGGGAGGTATGACCGTGGTGAAAAATGACAAGAATTAGCTTATTTCCACTCGGACCGTGGCTGTGGAGGGTTTGTATGGATTACCGGAAGCTGAACAAGGTTACCCGAAAGGATCACTTTCCATTGCCATTTCTGGACCAAATGCTTTATAGACTTGCTGGGCGGGCTTTCTATTTCTTGGATGGGTATTCCGGCTACAATTAGATTTTCATAGCCCCAGAAGATCAGGAAAAGACAACCTTCATCTATCCCTACGGGACATTTGCTTTCTCAAGGATGCCATTCGGTTTGTGTAATGCACCCGCCACATTCTAGCGGTGCATGATGGCAATTTTCATTGATATGGTTGAAGATTTCTTAGATGCCATTTCATGGTCGAGGAGGGCATAGTCATTGGCCACAAAATCTCAAGAGATGGCATTGAAGTGGATAAAGCCAAGATCGAGGCTATTTCCAAGTTGCCTCCTCCAACTTCGGTGAAGGGATTCCGTAGTTTCCTTGGGCATGCGGGATTTTACCGGAGATTCATTAAAGATTTTCAAAAGTGGTAAATCCCCTATGCAAGCTAATGGAGAAAGATGCCAAGTTCGAGTTCAATGAGGAATGTATGCAAGCTTTTGAGTTGTTGAAGCATAAGTTGACTACCATACCAATAATCACCGCACCAAATTGGAGCTCTCCTTTCGAACTAATGTGTGATTCAAGTGACGTGGCGGTGGGTGCAGTCTTAGGCCAAAGGGTGAATGAAATATTTCACCCTGTTTATTATGCAAGCAAAACCACGAATTCTGCCCAAGTTAACTACACCGTCACTGAAAAGGAGTTGTTAGCTATTGTCTTTGCAATGGAGAAATTTTTGCCTAACCTTTGGGCGCTAAGGTGATAGTGCACACCGATCATGCGGCCCTCCGGTACTTAATGATGAAAAAGGATTCAAAAGCTAGGATTATGAGGTGGGTTTTATTGCTCCAAGAGTTTGATCTAGAAATTGTTGATAGAAAGGGGAGCAAGAATCAAGGTGTCGATCATCTATCTCGGTTGGAAGAGCCAAGAAGGCCAAATGATGGCCTTGAGATCAATGATACTTCCCGGATGAGAAAATTCTCTCAGCCTCTATGCAAGACATGCCATGGTTTGCAGACATTGCCAACTTTCTTGTTACCGGTGTTGTCCCGTTTGAACTCTCTTCTAACCAAAGGAAGAAGCTTAGACGGGACAACTTGGATTATTATTGGGATGAGCCGTAGTTGTTCAAAATATGCAATGATGGAGTCATACGACCTTGTGTCCCCGAAGAAGAGCAAATGTCCATTCTTGATTCTTGCCACTCTTCACCCTATGATGTTCATCACGGTGGGGCAAGGACAACTTCAAAAGTTCTAAGTTGCGAATTTTATTGGCCTACTTTGTATAAAGATGAAAGTGACTTGGTAAAGAGGTGTGACTGATGTCAAAGAGCAGGTGGTATATCAAAGAAGGATGAAATGCCTCTCATAATGATCCTCGAGGTTGATATATTTGATGTGTGGGGCATTAACTTCATGGGTCCTTTTGTCAGCTCGTGTGGTAATAACTGCATTTTCGTGGTTGTGGATTATGTTTCAAAATGGGTTGAGGCCGTGGCTTTGCCAAATAATGAAGCCCGTAGTGTGGTTGGTTTTCTCAAGAAAAATATTTTCATACGATTTGGGACTCCTCAGGCTATCATAAGTGACGGGGGATCTCATTTTTGCAATCGGGCTTTTGATTCGTTGCTTGCCAAGTATGGGGTAAATCACAAAGTGTCCACTCCTTAGCATCCTCAAGCCAGTGGGCAAGTTGAAGTCTCAAATCGGGAAATCAAGAACATTTTGTCCAAGACCGTGAATGCAAATAGGACCGATTGTTCTAAAAAGCTTGATGATGCCCTTTTGGGCATATAAGACTGCCTTCAAGACCCCGATTGGTATGTCACCTTACCGGTTGGTGTATGGTAAGGCATGTCACCTCCCGGTTGAGTTGGAGAATAAGGCACTTTGGGATTTGAAGAAGTTGAACTTAGATTGGGACTCTGATGCAAATCTTCGTGTTGATCACCTTAATGAGCTTGATGAGTTTAGATTCCATGCCTATGCAATCTCTTCTTGGTACAAAGAGAAAATGCAGTATTTGCATGACAAGTATGCTAAGCACCGGGAATTCAAAGTGGGAGACTTGGTATTGCTCTTCAATTCAAGGCTTCGTCTCTTTCCGGGCAAACTCAAATCAAAGTGCAGTGGTCCGTTTGAGGTAGTATTGGTTACACCCTTTGGTGCCCTTGATCTAAAAACCAAGAATGGTGAAATGTTTCATGTGAATGGGCATCAGGTCAAACACTACTTGGGAAAATTTGAAGATAGCCACGTGGTGGCTTTGTTGAAATTCACTTGATCATGGTAACATGCGTTGTGCCGTGGCGTTAAATCAGGCACTTTTTGGGAGGCAACCCAAGTGTTTTTTTTTCATTCTTTTTGTTTCTTCTTGTTAGATTAGATTTTTCTTGAACTAACCTGTTTGTGAAGTTGGTGTAGGATTTGGTGGATGCAGTGCAGGAACAAAATCTAGAAAAAATTGGGCTACCAGTTCAAAACCGTTGCAGCGGTCACATTTCTGCGGTCAGCGGTCACATTTCCGCGGTCAGCGGTCACATTTCCGCGGTCAGCGGTCACAAAAACGTCGCAGCGAAAAACATTCTGTTGTCGCGTCAAGGTTGAAACAAAATTTCAGAAAGGTCACAACTCTTTGGATCTCCATTCCGCTGTAGCGATTGGAAATCCGCTGACAGCGGTGGGATTCCGCTGACAGCAGTGATCTTTGGTGCCCAGCTCTGTGAAATGCTTAAAAGCACGGTCAACGGTAAAATTCCGCTACCGCGCTAGGTAATTCGATGGGGCCCCAGTTCTCACCTATAAATATACAAGGGCCCCCTTCTTTTACTCTTTTCACCCATTTGGCTTTCATAGATAAATTTTTACTGTTCTCAACCTCTGCACTGTACATCTGAGCTTCAAAAAATTCTCACATCTTAACATCATCATCATCGAGCAGCGGTATGTTCATATTATTTGATTTTTTTAATTGTAGATTTTAACTTTTAGCTTGTTCTTATTAGTTCTCTTTGCTAGAAAGGTAGTCATTTAAGCCCTAATGCTTGAACATGTTTCACCAATGTGTTAAAAATCTACCGGGTAGTGATTTCTTGTTGCCTAAGGGGATATAGGGCTCTTATTACATGTGCTTCATGTCAAAATTTTCAAAAATTGGTAAAACCCTAGTTTGAACACCACTGTTAGTGCACGTCAATGTTGAATTCCGCTGCAGTAGACCAAAAATCCGCTGACAGCAGAATAATGTGGAAGTTTGACAATTTGAAATGCAATTTTTCGCTGCAGCGGCCAAAAATCTGCTGACAGCGGTGGCCTTTCGCTGCAGCGGTCAGTATTCTGTTGGGTGCGATTTGAAATCTCAGAGAATAGGGTAGTCTAATCCCCCAAATTCCGCTGCAGCGGTCAGTATTTCGCTGACAGCGGTGACTCTTCCGCTGCAGCGTTTATTTTTCTGCTGAAAGCAGAAGTCTGCATCATACATTGTTTTCTTCTCTGCCTTACTGTTGTCTGTGTTTTCATTGGGTACCTGTGTACCATGTTTTAACAATTTTCGCTGACATGTTTGTAGAGAATGGTTAGATCACGAGGTGGAGCAGACAAGAAACCCGGGAGGGGTGACTCTTCTAGAGGTCGGGGCAAGGGAAACAACAGGCATCCCCCTTAGGCCCGACAAAGACCATTGGGAAGAAGAAAACACGAAAAAGGCCAACTCCCGACCAATCTGAATCAAGTGAATATGTACCCTCCTGGGAAGCTTCGTAGGGAAACAGCGGAGCAGCCTTAGCAGAGGCATTGTCCCAACCCAGAAGGCTTGTCAACGAACCTACTAGCTCAGACTCTTCGGACAGTTTGGGTCTTTCCAGTGACTCCACACCCCCTCAGGGTATCGGTGCAGCAGCTCAGTCCACCGCCCCTGCTTCTATTAACCTTGAAAGCTCCGACGAGACACCAGATGATGGTAGGGTGGTGACACCCAAGTACAGACAACAGGGCTTCTCCGAACGAGAAACCCATCAGTGTGGCAGGATCATTTTGTTTCTGAGACGGCCTATCGCCAATTCAGAGATTGGTGGTCACATAGGTCCCTGATTCTTGAAAGGCCTTCCGGTGTTAAGGATCTGATACCTCATAACCCAAATGTCAAAAAGCAATTTGAGGAAAAAATGGGGTGGGGTTTCTTCACTAGCAAAGTTGAGGATGCAAATGAGTATGTTGTGAAGGAGTTCTATGCTAATGTGGCCCACACAAAAAGGGGCACATATCTTACTCAGGTCCAAAACAGGAAGATCTTGTACAGTGGTAGTGCATTCAACAATTATGCGGGCTTTGTGAATGAAGATGAGACTAGCTACCTGGAGAAAGTGTCTTTGGGAGATTTGGATCGTCCTTGGTTGGCTTATGTTATTGCTATCCCAGGGACTACTCCAGTTTGGTTGGCTGTAGGTTCCATCATCTACAGGAGCACACTCATCTTCGAGGCCAAGGGTTGGGCGACCTTTGTTTGCAGCCGAATAGATCCCATCCTTCATGACAATGACATTCCCCTCTCTCGGGCCCTGATTGTTGGAGAAATTATGGATGGCATCCCGATCAATATCGAGAATATCATGGCCAGGGTGATTGACCAGATTGTACAGAGAAATGAGGCCTCTTATCCCTTTCCCAACTTCCTCACTCTGTACTTCAGGGACATGAAAGTTGAGGGAAGGGACTTTGATGTTACAGTGAGGCCAAAATCAGCTTTTTCATGGTATAGTCTGAAAGGTCCGGACAACCCCAAGGTAAAAGGGAAAGCCACCTCATCTAATGCCACTATTACTTCTACTACTGCTGAGACTTCTACTGCTGCTGAGACTTCTATGTCTACTGAGCCCTCCGCTGTTGCCGAGGGTTCCACTGTTGCTGAGCGGCCTACTGTTGCTGCCGGCCTAGAGTCTTCCTCGGGTCCTTCCATGTCTATTCCAGTCCCAGTGCCTACATCTTCCACTTACCCTCAGACTGCCCTGAGGGTGTCTCAGACTCTAGTTGGTATCACCAACTGGCTGCAGGTAGCTTCTTCTAAGCTCACTGATTTTTCTACTACTGTTACTGCAGTAAGCTCCAGTACAACTTACACTGCCTCCATTACTGGAGGAGACGTTGAGGAGCCTGGTTGATAACTAGAAGAAGATCATGGAGACCCTGTACAAGCACGAGAAAGATATTCACTATTTGGGCAAATCTCTGAAGAAAATGAAGAAGTCTCAGGATGATATGAAGAAGGTTCAGGTGGAGATGCAAACAATTCAAGCTACTTTGAACCAGGATATCTCTAAGCTCACCACGACTGGGGACATCCCCCTTGATTTGTTGATAAGAGAGCCCGCACCCACTGATCAGGCTGCACAGGTTCAGGAGTCGGAGCTTACCTCAGACCCAGTTCACAGAGGAGTCATCCCGAGGACTGATGATATGGAGATCCAGCTTGAGGATCCAGAGGGACAGACCTCATCACTTCCACAGGATCCTGTTCCAGCCAGTGTCACTGTGCCTTCTTTTACAGCTGATCCTGACCCCATGCAGACAGAGGTACCATAGAGAGTTTTCCTTTACTCTCTCTCACCCATTTTCCATGTTTTATTTTTTTGATCATCTAGCATTGAGGACAATGATAATTCTTATTGGAGGGTGTGTCCTCTATTTGGTGATTAAGATACTTTGATATTTTTTGGGATGTAATAACCTTTGATACTATTTTTCTTTTCCTTATTTGCATTTCTGTACCATTAGTTTGTTTTAATCTTAGTATGTATATATTCGGTTTCCCTTCTTATGTATATATTCATTCCCCTCTTAATGTATATTCGTCTTAATCACCTATTGTACATATTCATTTCTACTTTTTGTATTGTTACTTTATAACTTCTTTAGCTTTTCCATTTATAGTTTAACTTCTTATTTCATTTAGTATCTTCTTTTTTGAATTTATAGCTTCTTCTAATTCACGGTTCTTTCCACGGGTGGAAATTGAGCGAACCGGGTGTCTCTTCCTTACTACAGACGGTGTGACGACCTTCTTAAGGGATTGGGTTCGTTTTTCATTTTTTTTTTGGTTTTGTTTTTGTTTTCCTTTATTTTGGTAAGTTGTGAATAAATGTGACTCGAATAAGCTTCACTTGGCACCAGCATACTTACCTTTGACCTCATGGTTAGAGACAAGTTACAAACGAGTCTAGTTCTAATTGTGACCCTTAGAGTCTTGAGTTGACTAAAACTATCGTCAGGTGGTGTTTATAGCCATATGAGAGTGTTCTATCTAAACCGAGGTTGTTGTGGGCCCTTGACTCTATGATCTTTAACAATCCTGAGATTTGATAGGTGAGGTTTGAATTGCATATCCTAAGTGACGTGCCTGAAAGTCTAGAACTTGCCCCAAGTGTTTTTCGATGCGAAATCTTAAGTTAGCTCGACTTGTGAAATGATCATAGGACCTCCTTGATTCCCTGTTGATATTAAAAGACTTCTATAGTCTACCAAGACAAGATCCTTAGTCAACCCCTTTTGAGCCTGAGCCTATTTGTTCAAAAACCACATTACAAACCTTCATCTGTTCTCTAATGACCCTCTCTTGGCACTCATTCTTTCCTTTAGCGCCCGTGATGAACAATAGACAAAATCACAAGTTTGGGGGAGACACGAGGAAATTCATAGTGATGAAAGGAATTGTCATAAAAGGAAAGGCCAATGAAAAGATGCAAAAAAAAGCAAAAAAAAAAAGCAAAGAGTTGAAAGGATTCAATAAAGCAAAAGTAAAAAGGCTTGAAATGATGAAAAAGAAAGAAAAACAGAGAAAAGTGAGCTTCAAGTAAAATAAAGAGCGACAATGAGTCTCCCTAAGTCCCCCAAGGAAGATATTAAGACTCAAAGAGTCAAAGAAAATCATGAGCCAAAATGTGAAAAATGGAGTGCTTAAGGAAATATGTTCTATAGTAGTTCCTCCTGTCCAAATTTGATTAAAAAGCCTTCATTACATCATTTTAAAGTCCTATAGGATCTCAAGTTGAGTGAGCTTTCATTAGTGGTGATTTACACAAGGGGCAAGCCTATGGTACTTAAAGCCGGACTTGTGGCATTCTTTTGAGAGTGAAGAGATCACCCCTTAATAATCCCAATTCTAAGAGTGCATTCTATTCATTGAGATGAGCCCATGGAGAGTAGGGGAGAAAGAGTCTGGGATCCACAGTGACTTAGGTGAAAGAGAGAAGCTCTTTGATGAATTGAGTCAACTCTTGAAGCTTTGGTGTCACATTAGATCTAGTGAACTAAGAATGTCATTGCATAATCTTGTCAGTAATGCATTTGTGTTGAGGGTAATCGTTAGTCCCAATGCAAGCTTGATGAAGTCATATTTGTACCTATTATTCACTCTCGTTTTCTTAGGTTTTGAGGCAAAATTGCATTAAGATACTCCCGAAATTTGATGCAAGTTGTTTAAATTGCAGGATTTGAGTTGAATTGAAGATGTTGACTAAAAATAACTCAAAGAGGAGCAGAACTTGCACTGGCCCAGAACCCAGTAAAAGCTTTGAGAGTGCCAATATTCCGCTACAGCGATTTTCACTTCGCTGCAGCGGAATTCCATCCGCTGCCTCGGTTAACAGAGATTCTGTTTTTGAGACCCAGCTGAGCCGCTTTCCACGCTGATATTCCGCTGCAGCAGTTGTCACTTCGCTGCAGCGGAATTCCATCCATTGTCCCGGTAAAAATTCCAGAAGACTCTGCTTTTGAGACCCAGCCAAGCCGTTGTCCATGCTAAAATTCCGATGCAGCATTGGCCTCGCTGCTGCAGCGTTCAAATATTCGCTGGGAGCAGATTCCCAAGATCAGAGACCTACCAACCTGAGTTATTCATAATAGCACGGTCGGTGGTATTATGACGCTGCCGCACTTTCAGAACCGCTGGGGCGCTGTGAAATTTTGCTGGGGGAGGAATATAGATGATGAAAGTACCCAGGTCCAGAAACGTTGCAGCAGAAGCCAATTTGCTGGAGCGCATAGAATTCCGCTGGGAGCGAAATCTCCGTAGGGGCAATTTTGTCCAGTATTTTCAACCTAGTATAAATATAACTTTTTATCATTTTTAGGGTATCAGACAAGAGAGTGAGCTCATGAATAGTGCTTTTATTCTGTTTTGAGTAATTTTAGCTTAGATTCTACCATACTTCTTAGATTTTCTTCTTGTAATCAACATTTATGTGTTTAATTTCATCATCTATCTTAATTTCTTGCATGATAATGAATAGCTAGACCCTCAAGCTAGGGTTGTAACCCAACCCTAGTGTGGGTAACTAATGGGTCTTCTATTTTAGGTTGAATTTGTATTTGGGTGTATGACTTTTAGTTTATTTCATGCTTCATTGACTGAATTAGCGGTTGTAAACACTAATTTATGCCTTTTTGACTAGGGTTATTCTTGAGAGAGATGACCCATGTCTAGGTAAATAGGCTAACAAGATATTGGGGTGAACTCACGAGATTGATAGCCCCAAAAAAAGGGTAGAAACTAGAGATAATGATACCCGACTTGAGCCATTTTATTTGAATTGTTGAAACACCTAATTGGGCTTGAGAAAGCAAATTCGAGCAAAGTCACCCAAATTATCGAGAGATATTGGGTGAGTAATTTAGTATGAGGTTATCTTATTTGCCCATAATTCACAAGCTTAACCTAGATTTTAGATCTCATTAGTCACTTGCCTAGGAGTAAGTTGCAACCCTAGTGCCTTTAATCATTTGATAAAAATCCACAAAAATGTTGTAGTTAGTTAGATAAAATTACTTTTTAGACTCAACCTTAGAATAGATTCAAAACCAAATTATGTTGATAAGAGTAATAAAGAACACGAAACACCACTAAATCAAGTAGAAACTCGACTCCCATTGCATAACTCCCTGTGGATATCGATCCCGACCCTGTCGGGTAAAAGCTGCTTCGACCCTGCCTTTCTACTTAAATAATGGTATAGGTGGGTTTAGATAAGTTTTCGAACCTGATTTTTGATTGGTAACGACTATGCACATCGGCTCAAGTAACAACTAGATATTCTATTAGATTCTCCTTCAACTGTTGTTAAGTCACCCAGCTTCGAACATTGACCCCTTGGGTAAAGGCTTGAACGGCCCAATCATCAGCGACTGGTGTTAGGTCCATTCGTTCCATTTGGAATCGAGATACGAATTCTCAGAGCATTTCATTGTCCTTCTGCCTTAACTTGAAAAGGTCCAACTTCCTGGTTTCGACCTTGATGGCTCCGACATGTGCCTTTACGAAAGAATCTGCAAGCATAGCAAAATAGTCAATAGAATTAGGTGGTAAAATGTGATACTATATCATGGATCCCTTTGATAGGGTTTCTCCGAATTTCTTTAATAAGACGAATTTGATTTCATCTTCCTCTAGATCATTCCCTTAGATGGCACATGTGTAAAAGGTAACATATTCGTTCAGACCAATCGCTCCATTGTAATTAGGAATCTCAAGCATGCGGAACTTCTTGGGGATCGGTTTTGGAGCCGCGCTCGGGGGAAAGGGTTTTTGTACGAACTTCTTGGAATCCAGGGCTTTCAATATCGGCGGTGCTCCTGGTATTTGATCTACCCTGGAATTGTAGGTTTCGACCTTTTTATCGTTGGCCTCGATCTTCTTCTCCCTTGATTCGATGTGTTTTGTCAATTCCTCGAGCTTCTTTATAATCTCAGGGTTAGCCCCTAATTCATTTTCGTTTGACCTTTGTGTGACCGGTTGATCCCTGCAGGTGGCTTTCCGGGAAGGATCGGGCTCAACCCTGCTTGGTGCATGGTTTTGGTTTTGTAACTGGGCTATTGTCACTTGTTGTGCCTGCAACATTTCAAATATCACTCGTAGACTGATGCCGGCCCCTTCAACGTTTTATTGGTTTTGATTTTCCGATCAGGATCCGCCACAAATGCAATTTTCGGTGTCAGTGGGAAAGTTTGCATCAATAGCCACATATGAATTATCATCAACATCGGATCTACGATCGGAATTCCAGCGGGATCATCAGGTGGTATCTCATTACCAGGTGCTATGTTGTTATTATTATCTTGGTGACTGAACTCGTTGTCAATGTGCAGAGGTGCTGACTGAGAATTTGACATTTTGTATTTTAGCCTGGAATCAAAGACACTTCAAAGAGAAAGTGTAAAGAAGTGTGTGTTATAGATATTTGTATTAAATAATCACTATTATCCTCAGCCCCACGGTGGGCGCCAAACTGTTTACCCTCAAAATCGGTTAACAATTGAATTTATACGCGATTTTAAAGATACATGATATAACTTGAAACAAGTTGAGAAAATAGATTAATACTGAAATTAATGACAAGAAAATAAATGTTAACCACACAAATTGATGAGTCTTAACCTTGAAGGTTGATCACCCTCGAGTTAAGAAATGCCTCAATCGACGACAGAACATGTAAACAAGATAACAAGAACTAGAAATGATCAATATATTGCTTCTTTGATGCGTGTTACAATGTGTATTACACAAGATCATGCCTCCCTTTATATTGTAGGGGAGTCCTACTCTTGATACAATTCTGTAAAAGGTAAAAAATCTCATGATTTGCTAATTAATGGGCTTCTACTTGATACATGCCAAGATTTTCATCGTGATCTTCAATTGATCGCACATATTTTAGCCCTCCGTTATTTTGCTCGACAAAGTCCCCTCGATCTTGTTAGGTCCCGGAGTCACGAGCTCTACAGTTTAACTTCGCGCCTTGATTCGATATAATCAGGGGTCGAGCTTTGACCCTTCATGTTTCAGTATCGACTTGCCATACAATAGACAAACTCAATTTTGATCGTATACACGTACAAATCAAACGACATATACACCGCACCAAAGCAAACCTCGAACAGGGAAATTTAGGGTGGGAAATCGTCCACAATGAAAGAGAATAAGAAAAAAGAAAAGAATATATATATATATATATTAGAAGCAGGTATTTAGTGTTGGGCTAAGGAATGAATTTTTGTTTTCAACTTTGCTCAAACAAAAAATAAAAAAATTGTTTTCAACTTATATACAAAGTAGGTGAAACTGGGTAAGAAGGTAAAACATAAGCCAATTTTGATAGCATTATTGCCTCAACGGATAGAAAGAGTAATGTTTTCTAAATATATTTCGCTTGTTTAAATTTCTAACATAGGAAAAAATATTGCATCTCCAACATAAACTAAAATATTTCTCAATGGAAGTACTGTTTAACCAAAGAATTAGACCCTTTGACTAAAGCTATATTTAGAATGAACACGGGTTACTGATAATCAAAGAAATAGAGAAAAATGAATAATAGACAATATTGCAGAAATATTGAAAAGCGAAGTCAATTATATTCGAGAATCAGATGCCTTTACAAGTTGTATTCCCCTCCCTTATATAGGAGATTCCTTGATATAACGTACAACTCTTGCTATGGTTTCTCATTAATGACTAATTATGACATTAATGAGGCGTTATAAAGGATAAAGGTAATTGAGGTATGGTTACATAACATTCGAGTAATCAATTGTGGGTCCTTGAATATGCCCGTAGCTTTGTCTAGATTCATTCTGACGGTGCCTCTTCCCTGTTTTGATCAGGTTGAGTTTCCCGTGGCTGATAAGCTCGAGGGTTTATTGAATCGAGCCTCTTTGTTCCGTACCTCTTCAAAGAATCACATCCAGTTGTCGCATTCTCCTGTGTCCACGTAACTGGTTGAGTTGTCAAAAGCTGGCTTACGTATGAAACTCTTTTTTACCAATACAGATAGTCCCCCCACTTACCATATATTTATCGATTTATATTTGGTAAGTGGATATTCATTTATGGCGGGAATATTTTGCCGCCGCTTTTCCTCGTTACATTGTATCCTTCTCTGCACCATAGGCGTCGTTTGTCACTTCCATTTAGTTCTCATACCACGTGTCCTTTTTGGATTGGTTCTGCATTTACTCGACACCTTTTAGGGCTTTTTGCGGCTGCGTCAGTCCCGAAGTGACATCTTCAATTATGACTTATCATCATTATTTTTCTTTTTTTCTATATTTGACGGTTGTCCTCAAGTACAAATACCTTTCTTCTTTTCTTTGCTTCCAAGAAACACTTTCTAACTTTGTCTTTTGTACAGAACTTTCTTCTTACCTTTGTAAACATGTCGTCTTCAAACCTTTCTCAGTGGAGTAATAGATATTGAAAATTTAATGTCGTCTTCTGCTCCGACTAGGAGTCGGAGGGGTGGTAGACTTAGAAGTCTAGGATCCACTCCTTCGAGGGGCTCCTCTTCTTCTCGGATAGTTCCCTCTCCTTCCACTAGATCTCTAGTTTCTCTGAGGTTTAGGGTTACTCGGTCTTTGTCTAGAGGTAGAGGTGAACGCCTTCGTTCACCTGGAGTTGATGAAATTGTCCCTGATGAGTTTGTTTTTGCTAGAGATAATCACGTTCTTGTAGACCAATCTTCTTCTCTTGAGAGTGTCGAAAGGTATCCAACCCTTATAACTGAGGGTCAGATTTCCCTTGTTCGTAGGGAGTGTTTTTGGAGGCCTGATTTCCCTGTCTATATTCCGAATAGTAATCAAAGAATAATGTCTTACAAGACGGGATATTATTTTTTTTATACGTACCCTTTCACTCAACGGTTTAGACCCCCTATTGACCCAGTCATAATTGAATTCTGCCGTTTTTTCAATATATGTTTAGGACAAGTTGGTCCGCTTGTGTGGTGAGTTGTCGCATGTATTAGGAGTTTGGATTCTTTAGACTAGGTTCCTTTTACTTTCAACCATCTTATTCATCTCTAATCTCCTGCCTTATTTCGTGAAGGGGTTTTTACTCTGACTGCTAGAAGCAAACGAGTGCTGGTAACCCTTGGAGATGATAAGGATAGGGGTTGGTCCTCCGGTATGTTGTTGTACCCACTGTTGGTTTAGTGGGTGAAGAAAATATTCCCTTCCCTGAGAAGTGGAATCGTGCACGTGAGTACGCTTTAGCTCACATCTATTTATTTTTTCCTCGTTCTGACTTGAGATGTTTTATTAATAGTGCATCTATTTCTTCTTCTCTCAGCAATCATGGATACTGTTGAGAATGTCTCTGGTGTCCGTGATTGGGTAGAAAAATTGTTGTTCGTTGCTCCTTTAGAAGAAAGATCTTGGAAGTACCTCGCTGGGACGTATGGTTGGCATGTAAAGACCCACAATAAGTGAAGCTCTTGTTCTTGCTTCTTTCCTTACCCGAGTCTCTTCTTTATTTGTCGCTTAACTTTTTCCCTTTTAATAGGGTTCTCTGCTCNTTAGGGCTGAAACGCCAGCCCTACCTTGGCGTTAGCCAGGCGTTTGGGCTGAAACGCCAGCCCTAGCCTAGCGTTAGCCAGGCCTTTGGGTCCAAACGCCAGGGTCCCCAGTTTCGCCCAAGTCCGAGTTTTGACGGGTTTAAGTGTTTCCCAAGTGAAATAGACATATTCTACACGGTTAGGGTTCACCCTAAACCTATAAATAGACTCCTAAAACAAAACTACATGGGGGGATTCGAAGGGAGATTCGAGATTAGAGTGGATACGGACGGCAAAACATCGATTTGTACAGATTTTCTTCATTA
>MDKI01218986.1:0-18378 GCA_005239505.1 Nicotiana paniculata | reverse complement strand
ATATATATATATATATATATATATATTGGCTCACTCCTCTTTACGACTGCTTTTGGTAAAAAAAATGGCTTACTATTTTGTTTCAATTAATGTTTTGAACTTTAGAACTTGGCACGTGTTGGGATGTTTAATCAAGTATGAAAAAAATCCTTAGTAATTTAAGTGTGAGCTTTCCTAGCCCCGATGTTGGGCGCCATCACAACCTGAGTTTGTATTTTGGGTCGTGACATCGGGTGCATATTACGACTACACAAACACAAAGCTAAAATATACCAGCAAAGAAAACAAGATTGAAATATTTCAACAATAGTAATATCAATTTTTTTTGTTTTTCACTCTGATCGATTAAATTTGAATTAGCAACGAAAAATTTCACATTGAGAGATAAAACGCTCCCCAAAACCTACTCTATACCCATCAATGCTTCCACAAAAAACACACAGCTAAAATATCCAAACATTAGTATCGCAACCTATAGCTCCCAACATTCTCGGGCAAACTACAATTACCAAATAAGACATTCAATTAAAAGTTGATAACCAACTAAGCTTTCTTGTATAAAGATGACTTGCCTTTTCGTCTCAATTCAAAGATATTAATATGTCAATTAAGTGAACTCAAACGGAATCTTATCTGTCATCATTAATTTTTCTTAACCTTTTGAAAGTATTGTTGTGTATAAAATAAAAAATAAAAAAACAGTAATAAATAAGAAACAAATAAATAGCTGGAGAATATTGAAGAACAAGAAAAAAAACTGGATACGGATTCAAGTATTATACCAAATTAAAGTTATAAGAGGTAGTGTTTAATAAAAACGAAAAATAAAAAATAAAAAGAGGTGTAAAGTGTATACGGTTAAAATCGGAGAGCCCGATTTTACGGTCATTACGAAGCTCAGAAGGCTCGAAGGTTCGAGTTTTGGCATCGAGGGGGCATATCGAAGGTCCTCGACCTCGGGGCAGTGCAAATCGAAGACCAACGTGGGAAGGCGGGAAATTTCCAAAAGGCGTGTGGTTAAAGCTGACCAAGTACGCAAAATAGTACAAGCCTGTACCGTGGCATTAAATGGTTGTACCAGCCATCTCTCTTTGTATTAATTATACATGTACTATGTTGAGATTCTCCTCTCATATATAAAGTGGACCCATGTCACTTTGTAAGGCACATGATATTCAATACAAGAACAAGAACATCCTCTACTCTCTGACTAAAACATTCTCTACAATTGTTCCATTGATTTATCGCCTTTCATTTATTGTGTTCATTAGTTGTCCTTCATTTATTATTTGTTATTAATCACAGATAATCCACCTCCAAGGCCCTCAATACTGTTATATCATCCTCGACATCCCCTTGTCATGCTCTTAAGCTCGACCTCGAGGCCAATTCCGAACAATCTCGAGACCCGTCTCTCCGTTGTCCCAGTTTGCATAATTTTGTTACCCTTCATTCTTGTTTCGTTTTGTCACTTCTCACCTAGCATCTACTGCCTAAACAACTGGTATTAAAATAGATCACGTATTTTTAGAACCACATAATCAAATATAATTGTAATTACCATTTTCAAGGTAAACAGTTTGGCGTCCACCGTGGGGCTAAAAATAATAGTGATTGTTTTAGTGTTGGTTTTCTAAAACTAAAAACACATGAAAATAAACGCACATGAAAACAACGGCCCTGAGGATCACAGAGAGAATGGCGCAGCTGCTTCAGGTGCCGGTGTGCCACCGCAAAACCCTGAAGGGGAACCAGTGCAAGTTCTTGTTGATGAAGGCTCACTCAACGCTCAACATGTCAATGTGAGCTCTCATATAGACGGAAGTGTGCGTGAAGGAGACCAGCATGAAGCACAAGGATTCCCTGCTCAAAGGGAAAGGGAAGTTAGCCTTCATGTCATTTTTGAGATGTTGCAAGCGCGAGAGGTGGCTATTGCTCAGCTACAAAGCCATCAGAGAACCCAAAGCACAGCACTACCAGAAACGGCTCCTCGAGTCGAACATGTACCAGAAAGGTCGAACAATAATGGGTCAATAGCCGACCCCACCATTATGAAGATGCTCGAGGACCTCACAAAGAGGATTGAATCAGGCGAAAAGAAGATAGAAGCCAACGACAAAAAGGTGGAAACCTATAACTCGAGGGTCGATTAGGATCCTGAGCACGCCGCCAATTCTCAAGGGTGTAGATTCGAAGAAGTTCATGCAAAATCCATTCCCATCGAGTGCGGCTCCAAAGACCATCCCGAAGAAATTCAGAATGCCCGATCTTCCGAAGTACAACGGAACCTCGGACCCCAATGAGCACATTATTGCCTACACTTGTGCTGTGAAAGGGAACGACCTAAGGGATGAAGAGATTGAATCTGTCCTATTGAAAAAAATTGGAGAAACACTATCCAAAGGGGCTATTATGTGGTATCATAACCTGCCCCCGAACTCGATAGATTCATTTGCCATGATGGCGGACTCCTTTGTGAAGGCACATGTTGGTGCCATCAAGGTTGCTACAAGGAAATCTGACATCTTCAAAATCAAACAAAGGGAGAATGAGATGTTAAGGGAGTTCGTATCCCGCTTTCAATTGGAACGAATGGAATTACCACCGGTCTCCGATGATTGGGCGGTACAAGCCTTCACTTAGGGATTGAATGATCGAAGCTCGATAGCTTCAAAACAGCTGAAGCAAAATTTAATCGAGTACCCCTCTGTTGTTTGGGCGGATGTACACAACATGTATCATCGAATATCAGGGTCGAGGATGACCAATTGGAAGCCCATTTGGGCTCGTTGTATCCCAGCAGAGTCTAAGCAAAGGAATCGAGGCTTCCAGAAAGAGAGCCAAGGCCAAACAAATAAAGGTATCAACCGTATGTAGAAAATCGGAGAAATATCCCGAGACGTAACATACCTCGAAGTGACCAAAGGATGGACCGAGGACAGAATCCTCGGGGACTCATGAATTTAACGCCACCACGGCTAAGGTACAATCCTCTCCCTCTTTCCTTCACACTTTACACTAACCTATGTGCAGGTGTTCGATTGAAAGGAATTGAAGCACCCTCCAGCTCGAAGGCCTTAGGTTTTAAAGCATGCGTTGCGCTCTTTTTCCCTCATGTCGGATTTTATCCCAAATGGATTTTACTGACAAGGTTTTTAATAAGGCAACACCCATATGCTACCTGAGGAGAACTCACCAAGTATTCAAGGCTTCTCTTCGATCAACCTCAAATATTGAGGGGTATCCCCCCGGGAGATCACTAAAATATGCCAAAGAGGGTCTCGACAGGAGAATGATGTACCGGACCAAACGGTCGAATGAACCGTGTCCACATAGAATAATCGAACCCTCGATGGTGAAAACATGTATACTTGTACCAAGTAATCGGAGAAGAATCTTTTATCATCAAAACACTTCGCGCGTCAAAGAAGTTTGCTATTTTCACAAAAAATGACCCTAGGGACAAATATTTACCGACCACTCGAGAACTGTCCTCGATAGTCACCTCATCGAGTCACCAAAAAACCGAATCCATAAGACCTCAGGGTTGGCAACTTCGAGATCATAAGCCCTCCATGAGGCAATATCAACTCCGACTCGAGGACTGTCCTCGATTGTCGGCTCATCAAGCTATCTAACTTGAAGCCGTAACACCCCAGGGCCGACAACTTCGAACTCATAAGCCCTCCACGAGGCAATATCAACGACATAAGCCCTCCATGAGAAAATATCAACTCTGACTCAGGAACTGTCCTCGACAGTCGACTCATAGCCGTAAGACCTCAGGGCTGGCAACTTAAAACTCATAAGCCCTCTATGAGGCAATATCAAAACTATAAGACCTCAAGCAAGGCATGTACTGACTTGTAAGATCTTAAAAAGTCATAATCCCGATATCAAAGTCAAGGCTATATATCGAACTTGTAAGACCCCTAAAAAGTCATACCCTCGATATAGACGCTAAGGCTATCTCACTCGGGGACTAAAAGGCTATGGCCAAATACAATGACCACCGCCATAAGGCTCCAACCAAACAAACGCAACTCGGAGACGTCTGGTTGTCTCCATAAAATCACAGGCCTCCCATTACTTCTAAAAAACTTCGAAAAGAACCGGTTAAAGGTCGTACCGACCTAAAGCGTAAGAGCCCAAGTCGCCAGCTACACTAAAGGTTGGTACCAACCTAATGCGTAAGATCCCAAGTCGACAGCTACACCGAAGGTCGTAATGACCTAACACGTAAGAGCCCAAGTCGCTAGCTACAGGTCGTACCGACCCAAAGCGCCTCAGGGCCGATTTAAAAACCTGAGGGCCGATGAGCTCAAGTCAAAACTCGACTCAGAGATTGAGCTCGAAATGGTTAACTAAAGCGCCTAAGGGATAAATGTGTAAGAGCCCTAGTCACCATCTATAGGTAAGGTTGTACTGACCTAACGCGTAAGAGCCCAAGTCGCCAGCTACATGCCATACCGACCCAAAGCACCTTAGGGCCGATTTAAAAACCTAAGGGCCGATGATCTTGATTCGAAACCCGACTCGAAGACTGATCCCGAAACGGTTAACTAAAGTTCCTAAGGGACAAATGTGTAAGAGCTCAAGTCACCAGCTACACCGAAGGTCGTACCAACCTAATGTGTAAGAGCTCAAGTCGCCAACTACAGGTCGTACCGACCCAAAGTGCCTCAGGGCCGATTTAAAAACCTAAGGGTTGATGAGCTCGAGTCAAAACCCGACTTGAAGACTGAGCCCGAAGCGTTTAACTAAAGCGCCTAAGGGCCAAATGCGTAAGAGCCCAAGTCGCCAGCCTAAAAAGCCTCGGGGCCAATTTATAACCCCAAGGGTTTCATCTCAAAGTCCAATTCATCGGGCTAAATATCGACAAGCAAATCAGAGAAACCAAAGAATCTTTCATATATAGATATATATGTGTATTACAAACGCATATTTACAACGCTCCCACAAGCTCCTTGTACAAACAAAAAATAAGAAAAACTAGTCTGCTCTAGGGACCAACTCCCTCGGAAGCCTTCAAATACCAGCACCGGCACCGGAAGAAAGGAAAAACTCGGCGTCGGTCTCATCCGCCTTGGCCTGCTTTATCTCTTCCGAGAGATCAAAATACCTAGCGTGAATCTCTTCAAGTGTCTCTCTCTGAGACCTACATCGGGCATACTCATTGCCCCTCCTCTCTTTGTCAAAAGCTCCTCTCAGCTCAGCCCGAGCATCGGTAGCATCTTTCAAATAAACGGCCACTTTCTTATCGGCCTTCGCTCAAATTTCTTCAGCTTCAGCCCGGGCGTCCACGACCTCGGCCTTCAAATTCAAAATATCATTCTTGAGCTTGGCAATCCTGCTCGTCTGAATCGAGCTACTTTCTCGATCATTGTGAAGTTGTACCTCGAGGGCAGAGGCCTTGGCCAATGTATTCCTTTGGTCTGCAACATGAACGCCTATATGCGCCTTCAACGCATGGCATTCGGAATTTACTAGCCCAACCTCTCCCCAAAAGCATTCCACCATTTCCATTTTTCTCTGAAGCTGAAGCACCGATACATTAGTTTCCAAAAGCGGGAAAAGGAGAATGTACTCCTTCAGGATAAGGGTTACCTGATGCTCGAGATTGCCTTCATAGTTTCGACTTTGATGCATCTCTAATCGAAGATGTATCAGCTCTTTTGTCTTCTTATTGAAAAGAAGCTTGAGAGATTTTTCCTTGACCAAAGCTTCCCGCAAACTGGTCTCACAGCAAAGCAGCTCGAGCTTAAGTTTGTCAAAAACCTACGGAAAAGAAGCTTCAGTTCAAAGAATGAAGATTCATAGCTAAAAAGCCAAAAAGTCCGATCAAAACTCACCTCAGAACAGAGCCGCTGAGCCTCCTCAAAAGTTGAGCATGCGTCTACTGGCCTGGCCCCATCGACCCTAGTTGAATCGCTCTCGGTAGAGGCATGACCACTCGAGACCCCACTTGGTTCAGACGGCCCCTGGCCCCGAGCGTCCCTCGAAGTACCTTCGAGGGTAGAAGTAGACGATGGTAGAGGGCACCTCTCCCTCAAAACTAGAGGTCTCAGGCCTAACAAAATCGGCAACCTCAGGAGGCCCCCTGGCTCGAGTTGTAGATGAAGAACCATCCTCCCGAGAAGAGCTGACGTCCTCGAAATAACCAACGCATATGAAGTCCTCTTCAATGGTAGAATCTTCTCTGTGTCTCTGGGCAGGCCCCGCCTCAGTGATAATGTCCTCATCCATCGAGGACCTTTTTCGCTTATTACTCTCTCGGCTCTGAAGTAGATAACCCTTCCCTCTCCTCAAAGGGGAACGGTCTCATCTCCGAGAGTCCACCAACACCTGTGGTAGCTGAGTCAATACACATCAAAGGAAACATTCCTCATAAGGGCAATCACATGGCTTATACAGTGGTGCTTTGCTTCCCATTTGCCCTTTGACAGATCTCTCCACTTGCGTTCATCATAGGTCGACGAAGCTGCCAGCCTCCGAGTCCAGTCCGCAAGATCGGGGATCTTTTCCGGCATCCACGGAACCACTGAGAAAAAGAAAGAAACATTCTTATAAATCAACCAAAGCAAAGGGCACTAAGGTACGACGCAACTTACATTTGAAGATCTATTTCTCAGGAAACGGCAGGAACTCTGCAGCAATAATATCGATGGTCTTCACTTGGACAAACCGACTCATCCATCCTCGGTTCCGGTCCTCATCTTCACTTGCAATAAAGGGCCTTGTGGATCAGCGTCGTAACGCTATCATACCCCGAAAATGTTGAGGCCGATATAATCTAATAAGGTGGCTAAGGGTAAACTCGAGCGTAGTCTTTTCGGTAAAATACCTCATCATCAGCACTATCCGCCAAAATGAGGGATGAATCTGAGCCAGGGTGACTCGGTACCTCTTGCAGAATTCAAGCACAAGGCGGTCGAGGGGCCCCAATGTGAATGGGTACGCATACACGTTCAAGAATCCCTCCACATAGGTCATGATGTTCTCTTCTCGAGAAGGTATATGCAGCATCACATTCTCTCCCCAGACGCAGTCTCTCCTTACGGCCTCGAGGTGGTTTTCTTCTATCAATCAGATGAACCTCGGTGCATGCTCTCGATGGACCGGGGCATAGAAAGGGTTTCTCTAGTGCAAAGTCTTTCTTCAAGGCAAAGCAGCTCGAGGTTAACTCGTTGTACGCCAGCGGTATACCACCAATCGTGCAAGATGTAGAGGCAAGGTTTTCCTCTTCTTGATGAAATTATTCGGGCACGACAGCCATAACTACTCAAGCAAAGGTTAAGAGGAAGAAAAGAAAATAGTTTCACAAGATGAGAAAAGGAAGAGAACGTTGAAAGGAAAGCTAGTTTTGCAAAGTTGCAAGACTTAGAATGAAGAGGAAGCAAGAATATATATATAGAGCAAGCGGTGGCTATTCAACTACTTTGAAAGCCATTTATTTTTGACAAAGTTGTCATAACGTTTGGGGATGTGTACATGTGGGGCCACCTCGGTCACTTCACGGTCATGTCACATAAATGACACTGCCACACAGTGTTCGAGGGATCGAAGCTCCCATGCTGAACTAACCTCGAGAAGGTGTCCGATCTCGAGGGGATCTACTATTGCAAGTACGGGTTCCGAAGGGCTAAAAATCGAAGCTTGAAAGTCAACTTTTGCGTAAGCATTGTAGGACAAAGTTTGGGAGATATGTAACAAAGAGATATTTTATTTCAAAAAAATGCATTTACAAGGGTGTTTCTACAAAAATTTCCCTGAGGGTCCCATATACAGAAAAGGAAAAAAGGAAAACAGTAGGAGAATCTATATTTTCTTTCGCTGCTGTCCGAGCCGCTTTCAGAGCCCTCATCTGACGTAGTCGGCATTGCTGATTATTCCTCCAGGGCCCTGGCTTCTTCGATCTCAGCAGAGAGATAGACGCCCTTAGCGCTCACTTCTTTGAAGACTTTCCTCCTGGCTTATATGCGAGCGTGAGCACCGAGCCAGTTTTAGCTCAGTCGTCTCGGATATCTCTTTGGACCGGTCATTCGTGGCAACAACATCTCTTTTGTATGAGGAGACAAACTCGTCGGCCTCAAACTTGGCTGCAGATAGTGTAGCAGCCTCCTCCTCATCACCTCGAAGAAGGTCTTGAATCGAGGATGGCTTCCCCTGAAGCGCATCCCTCTCCGAAGCCGCGGCATCATTCAGTCGAGCCAGCTCGAGGATTTCGGCGTCCTTGTCCGCAACATCCTCTCGGAGCTGATCCACCAGGGCATCCTTCTGCCTAATCTGAAAAGCACAGAGAATAAGTCGATCAACACCAAGCATTACTATTAAAAATAAAATTGTGGGTACCAGAATACCTGCTTGATGAAGTCGTCCCTCTCTCGGAGCGCTCTCTTTGAGCCTGCCCGGAGGTTGATCAATTCCTCCTCTTTTCGAGCACATAGAGCCTCTAGCTCGACTAACTCCGACATAAGCTTTTCAAGCTACTCCACGATGTGTCAACTCATCTTACATCTTGGAGAAGGCTCGGTCATACAGCTTCTTGACCTGTAGCACAGAGGAAGAACATTAGAAAGCAAGAGTAGAAAGATGAAGAACAACATATTATTTCGAGAATATCACCTGCCTTTGGAGCCTATCGGCCTGCTCGAGGGAAATGGGGGCATCAACATCGGTCTCCTTATCCACCCCTTCAAAATAGTCTCTAAAAGCATCATCCTCTCCACGAGAGGCCTCCAAACCGGAAACATTCCTGACTTGGGCATATCGTATCTCCCTTGGAGAAAACGACGGGCCCGAGTGAAACCCACCAGAAATGTCAGCCTCCATCAAAGCTTCTTCCCGAGCCCGGAAAGATCCAGTAGCAAGCCCTCCAAGCTCATCAACACGGATTGTGCCATGTCCGACGAGCATCTCAAGGAATGCACCCGAACCCTCATCGAGGGTTTCCTCAACACAGGGCGGGTCCGCA
This sequence comes from Nicotiana paniculata, assembly GCA_005239505.1. Lineage (NCBI taxonomy): Eukaryota > Viridiplantae > Streptophyta > Magnoliopsida > Solanales > Solanaceae > Nicotiana > Nicotiana paniculata. The sequence continues at coordinate 9,404 of MDKI01218986.1, read as the reverse complement.
TCGGCCGCCCCAACTCAGCAGACGACCGCCTAACAACTCTCGAAGCATCAGCGCTTCATTTTGACCTTTGTACCAAAGGGCAAGTATCATCACTCTCTTCCTCGGCTCGCAGGCTCTCAGCGGTCGTTGAGGATAAGACCGTGGCATCGGTCTTGGGCTTCCGAGCCTTTGCCCTTTTTGATTTTGGAGACTCTGTCGAGGCCTCCTTCTTCCTTTTCTTGCCCTTGGCGGTCTTCGGATCCTCTTCCTCACCAGGTAGGGTCGGTCTCATCAACACACCTTCACCAAGGCTTGCACAAGCGTGTTATATCAAAAAACATAGTCATTGAAAGTTCTTACAAAGAATGAGAAAACAATAACAACGAGTGCATACCATGGTTCTTGGCTTGCCACCGTGTCTTAGCCAGATCGCGCCAAACGCGTTTGTGGTATGGGAAAGCGAAGTCCAAAAGTTTGACCCACCTTGGAAGGTTCTGGACCGTGCCGGGAAACCAAACGGTGGCTACACAATTAGAAGAAGATCAGTCAAAGAGAAAAAGAGATGGCAAAACATGCTCCATTCAGGGGTACTTACATTTCATATTACATTCCTCCGGGAACGGCATTCTTTCAGCAGGGATGATGTCCGAAGTTCTGATTCTAACAAATCAGCTCATCCATCCCCGATCTTTATCCTCGTCGATTTAGGTGAGGAACACCTTGGAAGATCGACGGTGCAGTTTAATTAGGCCTCGGCGGAAGAGACAAGGGATGTATAATCTGATCAAATGGTCGAGGTGAAAGTCATTCCCTCGACCATGTTGGTGATGTGTCAAATCATATATATAATCCTCCAAAAATAAGGATAAATCTCGGTATTGATGACAAAAATCGAGAATCACCGGGTCAATCAATGAAAAAGAAGAATCTACGGGGCCTAAGGTAAAAGGGTATATATATCCACTGAGAAAGCCAGCCTTATGCGTGACTATGCTTTCGTCAGCTGTAGGGATTTATACTCGGGCGGCCTCCCCCCACCGGTAGTCAAGTTTTACCCTCTCAGTATCGGATACTACACTTATATATCGATACATGGGCTCGCATATGCCCGGTGTAGAAGGGGGTTTTTCAATCGTGAAATCAGAGATGGTGTCGAAAGGGCCAGGGATGAATTACTCGATGGTAGGAGGAGTTCTTACTTGCCCTTAGATGGGCGTGATGAAGAAGCGGCTCCCTCTTTTTGAGGTACCGTTTTGGAAGTTTTTGCCATGGTTATAACTGAGTTTTGAAGAAAACAGACAAAGAAGCAAACGCAGATAGAGGATGAGAGTGGAAAATACTTAGTAAAAGTTTGAAGGTTTGAAGAGGATGTAAAATTATGAAATGCAAGTGATTGAAGTATTTATAGAGGCCCTTTGGGCATGCATTGAAGCGGAAAGGTCGAACCAATAACGGTTCATGGGCTTCTCGAGAATTATGTTGACGGCGACCTCTGCGCAGCTTTTTGTGTCACAACATTTAATGCTCTGAAGATAATGATGTCATAATAGGGATGTCGAAGAGGCAAGAAGTCAAGACCCTTTTTTATCACTTCACTCTAAGAAACACGGGGACTATCTGTATACGGCTAAAATTGAAGAGCCCGATTTTACGGTCATTATGGCGCTCAGAAGGCTCGAAGGTTCGAGTTTTGGCATCGAGGGGGCATATCGAAGGTCCTCGACCTTGGGGCAGTGCAAATCGAAGACCAACGTGGGAAGGCGGGAAATTCCTAAAAGGCGAGTGGTTAAAGCTGACCAAGTACGCAAAATAGTACAAACCCGTACCGTGGCATTAAATGGTTGTACCAGCCATCTCTCTTTGCATTAATTGCACATGTACTATGTTGGGATTCCCCCTCATATATAAAGGGGACCCTTGTCACTTTGTAAGACACATGATATTCAATACAAGAACAAGAACATCCCCTGCTCTCTGACTAAAACATTCTCTACAATTGTTCCATTGATTTATTGCCTTTCATTTATTGTGTTCATTAGTTGTTCTTCATTTATTACTCATTATTAATCATATATAGGCCACCTCTGAGGCCCTCAATACTGTTATATCATCCTCGACAACCCTTTGTCAAGCTCTTAAGCTCGACCTCGAGGCCCATTCCGATCAATCTCGAGATTCGTCTCTCCGTTGCCAGGTTTGCATAATTTCGCTACCCTTCATTCTTGTTTCATTTTCTCACTTCTCACATAGCATCTACTGCCTAAATAACTGGTATTAAAATAGATCACGTATTTTTAGAACCACATAATCAAATATAATTGTAATTACCATTTTCAAGATAAACATAAAGAATTACTTACTTTTCATATTTTGTCCAATATGAAATGTAAATTTGAAGGTTAAAAAAGACGAATGACATTTCGCTAAAGGCATTCATGCTTTTAATATATATAATGCGTATTTTGAGGTTAATTTAATAGTTTTTCATGGTGTTTATTCTTGAGTTACCAAAATACAGCTTGAAATAATCCTTAAATTCACCGTATGCTAAGCCCCTACCACTAACTTGGCTAATTTAAAAATTTTAAACTATTTATTATGACATAAACTTATCATTTGGTCATGAGTTTTTCTAAAATTATTTTGCATATATAGTTAAAAATTTCTTCTAATATGTTAATTGTTTGCAGGCATAATGTGTAATTTTATATGATCTAGTTTGAAGGTTATTTTAATCTTTTTGCAACAATCTATATTCTATACCATATTAATATTAGAAAGTAAATATAAGATTGACATAGTAATTTTCAAACCATTCAAAGTAATACACCAAATCTTCAAATTGTTTTTCTGCTACTTAGCTAGTATATTTTGCAAAATATTTTTATCTTTTATCGATAAAAGATTTTAATCCCGAAGCTCGAGAGAGTTCATGCGCGAAATTTCTTTGTTGAATGGATGTGAGTTCAAAGCTTCTTTGATCAAGAAATACATGCACTTTAAAAATCGTTATTATCACCAACTCAGGAAATAATGCACCAATAAGCATGCAAGCAAGATTTTGTAAAGATGGATGTCCATCCAATTGGACCGAGTAGTGATTGGCATTGATGCAAAGCCAATAAAAAATATTATCACAACATACTGCAAAAACAAAAGTTGCACCAAAATTACTTAACATCATCAAAATTATATTCTTGTCCAAATTTAAGCAAGTTCTCTTGTAATTAAAAAAAATGGAATATGAAATTTAAACTCAATCCAACTACAATATAAATGTATTTATATCCTTTTTAGATGTTATTCACGATTAATCCATGAGCATATCGTCTGACCTCCCTCTCAGAATCTTGCAGTGTGAGAACATCACCATCTATGACTCGGTCCTTTGACATTTTCATGATAAACCAGTGGTGGTGAATGAAAAATTGTTTTATAATTGCATATGAAAGACATGAATATATCTCTGGATAAAGCAAATATATATATATATATATATATATATATATATATATATATATATATATATATATATATATATATATATAAAAGTCAAGACCAACAAAATGGTGCATTGTTTATTTATTACCTTTATCTTGTTAGAACGTAACGAAGAATGATGTCAATTCTACAACCCTGAGTTAATCCACAGGATATTATCCAGCAGTATATTTAAATATCAGGATTAATATTACGACTTTTCTAGAATCTTATCCTGCATCATGTAACGACCTGGCCGGTCGTTTCAAGAGTTATAGCGCAGTTTCCCCCATTTCTGCTTCATTTTGTGTGGTTCAACTCTTTTATATTGTGTTGGGTTGGTTGGCTCGGGTTCGGAGTGATTGTGGAGAGAAATGAGACACTTAGTCTCTAAAATTAGTTAATTAGTTGAAAAAGTCAACCGGAAGTTGACTTATAAGTAAATGACCTCGAAATGTGGTTTTTATGGTTCAGATAGCTTTGTTAGATGATTTTGTACATAGGAGCATGTTCGGAATATTTTTCGGAGGTCCGCGGTAGAATTAGGCTTGAATTGGCGAAATTAGATTTTTGGCAATTTCCGGTCGGCAGTGGAAACTTTGTTATCAGGGTCGGAATAGAATTCCAGAAGTTGGAATAGGTTATTAGTGTCATTTTTTATGTGTGTGCAAAATTTCAGGTCATTCAGACGTGGTTTGGTTGGTTTCAACATCGTTGGCGAATTTCAGAAGTTTAGAAATCCTTAGGCTAGAATTTCGAGTAAATTTGGTGTTTTGATGTTATTTTTAGTGTTCTGGGGATTCGACTTAGTTCGGGTGATGTTATAGGAAATTTTAGTATATTTAGTTGAGGCTCCGAGGGGCTCAGGATGATTTCGGATGGTCGTCGGAGAGTTTGAAAGTTGGAAATTCTGCTGGTGTGTTGTTGTTCTGGTGTTCCGCACCTGTGGAAGGGTGGTCGGTGCGGCCATCGCAGGTGCGCTTTTGGTGTCGCAGGTGCGGAGTTAGCTGGGCCTGGGGTCTACCGCAGATGCGGATGGGTTGTCGCATCTGCGATCCCGCAGATGCGGTGGTTTGGTCGCAGGTGCAGAAGGGGAACTTTTAAGTGAAATCCGCAGATGCGAACCTTTGGTCGCAGATGCAGGGCCCGCATATGCGAAAATTTGGACTGCAGATGCGGAACCCCTGGGCATAAAGTATAAAAGGTTGCCTTCGCGAATTTTCACTCATTCTTCACCATTTTTGACGGGTTTGGAGCTTTGGGCAGTGATTTTTAAGAGGAATTAAAGGTATCAACTGGGTAAGTTACGTGGGCTTCATTTCTTGTGTTTGTGATGATTTCCCTACTGTTTAATCATGATATTGGTGGAAATTAAGGAATAAATTTAGGGGATTAGGGGTTGAAATTGGAGAGCTTAATGTGAGGATTTGAGAGGTCATTTGTCATCGGATTTTGATGTGTTTGGTATGTAGGTATTCGTGAGAGGATAAGGATTCTAGTTTTGTAATTTTTGTTGGATTCCGAGACGTGGGTCTAGGGGTTCGGTTTGGCCAATTTCGGGATTTGTGATGTAATTTAATAATTTTTATGTGGGCTTCGTTCCTTTGGCATATATTAATGTTATAATACTAATTTTGGTTAGATTCAGGGCGATTTGTAGCCGAGTCGAGCGGCGAGGGAATCGCGGAGTAGATTTTTGTCTGGTTTTACATAAGTAACGATTGTAAATCTAGACCTGAGGGTATGGAACCCCAGAATTTTGTATTATTTTGATAAATGAGATGACGCACATGCTAGGTGACGGGCGTGTGGGCGTGCACCAGTAGGAATTGTGGCTTGATCTGTCTCGTGGCAACTGTAGAGTTGCATATTTTGATAAACTCTATATGATATCCATGCGTTTTAGAAATGATTCTGTTAACTTGGGCTAAATGCCATGTTTGGGGCCTTGTTCTGTACTGTTTGGACCCTCAAGGGTATTTTACTACTATCCTTACACTTTTTGGTAGAAAATGTATTCTCAGTCATGATTTATACTTGTTTACTGTTTATTCATGTTCCTCACTCTATTTTAAATATATGAAAGATATTTTGGGCTGAGTCCCCTGAGTTGTACTGAAATGCCCGAGTGGCTTGTGAGGATGATGACTGATTGAGGCCGAGGGCCGGATTGTGAGGATAGTTATGGATCGGATTGCACACCGCAGCGTTGTATGTATGTATATATATATATATATATATATATGGATCAGGCTGCACGCCGCAGCGAGATATGTTGGATCGGGTTGCACGCCACAACGATATTTGGTCGGGTTGCACGCCGCAGTGATATAATGCTTGGGTTGTAGGAGCCCCTCCGGAGTCTGCACACCCCCAGTGACCGCAGTCGACTATATATGGATCAGGTTGCACGCTGAAGCGGTTATTATAAGGTACATGTTGAGCGTGAGTGCTGAGTGGTGCCCGAGGGGCTATATATATGAGTGATACCTTGCCCGAGGGGCTATACATGAGTGATACTTTGCCCGAGGGATTATATATGAGTGATACTTTGCCCGAGGGGTTTGTTTTTATGAAATTTCTGTTTTAACTCTGCTTTTATACTGAGCCTCCATTGAAAATGTTGAACAAGTGGTTTAAACAACTTTCATTGAAACTGTTATTTCCACTGAGGTTTTTATGTTATGAGACTTATATGATTTTAAAAATGCTCGTCATTGCACTCAGTCTTTAGTTATAATTGTTACTTACTGAGTTGGCGTACTCATGTTACTCCCTGCACCTTGTGTGCAGATTCAGGTGCCAGGGCTGAGTGAGAGCTGATTTATTCTCTTTGGAGCATTTCAGAGATTGCGAGGTAGTTGCACGACGTCCGCAGCCTTGCCTTTCTCCTTCCTATTTCGTCATTATTTATATTCTCAGACTTGGTTGTATTAAGGAAACAGTACCAGATTTTGTATTCCTTTTAGTTGCTCATGACTGATGACTCCGGGTTTTTGGGACAAAGTTGAAATGTTTTTACCTAACTTTATTTGTTTTGAAATGCTAAAATGGAAGATTTATGAAATACCGGATAGTATTGAATAAAATGAAAGGTTCCTTATGTTATGCATAGTAAATTGGCTACCCTAGTATCACGATAGGCGTCATCACGACCAGGGTATTTTTGGGGTCGTGACAAGTTGGTATCAAAGCCTAGGTTACATAGGTCTCATCAGTCATGAGCATGTTTAGTAGAGTCTTGAGGATCGGTACGGAGAAGTATGTACTTATCTTGGGGAGGCTGCGGAACCCTTAGGAAAAATCTCACATTCTTGAATTCTTGTCGTGCGAATCCATTTATGCAGCCAAAAGCGTAACTCTTTGAATTCCTTACATGTATTTGAATGCACATTTGAGCGCTCGGTATCAGCTGTGCATTGATGGCTTGTGATTTCCATGTATGAGTTGCGAGATTGATTTTAGCAAGTTGATAATGGTTCAGTCTAGAGAACTTGAGGCCGGGTTTTGTCTGTGGCTTGAGTGTTGAGATTTCGATTGTGTGAGCACGTGCATTTGGGACTTATATGTCCGTTGTGTCTTTATTGGTGGGATTTTGTAGCTGGATGACTATGTGGTGAGTGTGATTTTATGGTGAGATGTGTTCAGATTGTTTCATTACGACAAAAAAGAATTGGTTGGAGATGTAGCAAGAACTATAAAGTGTTTGACTTCTGTCTTAAGTTGGCATATGGCCTCGAGTTGTGAATGTATTGAAGGACCTCTCATGCAGTTTAGTGGTGGAGTGAAGTGGATCTTCCTGTTGTGTTATGAGTTCCTGGTGATGTCTTTTGGGATGACCAATGCCCCAGCAACGTTCATGTATTTGATTAACAGTGTATTCCAGCCGAATTTGGACTCCTTCATTATTGTATTCATTGGTGACATCCTGGTGTACTCACGTACCAAGAGGAACATACTCAGCGTTTGAGGATTTGTATATAGAGATTGAGGGAGGAGAAACTTTATGCAAATTTCTCTCCAAGTGTGAATTTTGTCTCAGTTCAGTAGCATTATTGGGGCACGTGATGTCCAGTAAGGGTATTCAGATGGTCAGACGAGTGTGGGAGAGCTTTCAGAGCTCAAGACTTCTTTGACCATAGCTCCAGTGTTAGTTCTACCATCAGCTTCAGGTCCTTATATCGCGTATTGTGATGCCTCGAGGATAGGCATGGGTTGTGTTTTAATGCAGGAGGATAAGTGATCGCGTAATAGCCACGATTTTGGAAGGGTGTAGAGAGATATCAGTTTGAGGCTAAGCAGGCGGGGTTACCTCCTGCGGGGTTTCCTGAGGTTGTGTGATCCTTATGTTGTTTTGTAACAAGTTCTCTTTTGCCAGTAAATGATATATGCTGCAATTTGAGTTTAGATCGCTTGGGGAAGTTGGCATGACTATTACAATGGTGAATACGAGATTTGTAAACGATTTGAGATATTAGATGGTTTGTGTTATATGAGCTTATGAAGGATTTCGTTGAATCTCACTGCAGTATTGTGGCAGTGAGAGCGTATGGGCATTGCGAGTTATTGTTTGTTTTGATCTATGGCTTTTAGCTAAGTGGGGGAGTCTGCTAATGATTAGTTGGTTTCCCGATTATGTATTGTATTGGTTTCAGTTTGGGGTATACTGGTGGATCAGTTATGACCTGCAGAGGTGGAGTTTGAGAATGACTCTAGTAATGGAAATTTCTGGATACAGTTTATGTTATACTCTATGTGGATATGGGTCTTATTGCATGATTGAGTTATTATTTGTAAAGAAGGTAGTGTGCGTAAAGTAGGAATTTGCTTGGTTGCCTAGGGGTGTGGGTTACTCCCTTGGGTGTTGGTGCGTTAATGGGGTACAGGTTGTTCGATCTGGTTGATCAGTTTAATTGAGAATTGCGTAGAGTGGGTGACTCTCGATAATGGTTCTGATGGATTCAGGGTTTATATATATCATTGTGGATTTTACATTCCGGTATCATGAAAGGGAAGGATAGTTCGAATTCATCGAAAGTCTCTTTAGAGTAAGTATTTTAGATGTGGTACTTTGGGGTGCTTAAGAGATATTCAGCGATTTATGAGCCTTAGGGCGATGTGGTTCTGTGCGAGGGTCTCGCTTGGTGATTTCTGGTTGAGGATTTTGGTACTATGGCAAGGAGAAAGAATCAATAGGAAGGTAATTCAGAGGGGACTCGGAGAAATAGGACAGCTTGGTAGTAGATTGTATCGGCATGGTAATGAGTAAGATTAGCCCTTGGGGTGCTTATGATGTGGTAAGGTTCTACGTGTGATTCGTGATAATGCTCTTAGGTGTTGGCGACCTGCGTAGCTTGGTGGAGTTAGAGGGATTCAGTCCTGACGGTTTGGTTTAGTGCGAATGGAATTTTGAAAGTTCTAGACGTTCTTTACCGTAGTTTCAGATGTATATTTTCTACTGGTGTGTGGGGCATGTGGCATATTATAATTTTCTCCAGAATGAAATCAAATGGAAAGTTCTTAGCTAATTGAGTATGTAGTTGCTTGCGACTCAGAGTGGGTTTGAGGTTTGTCGTATCGTTCATATGGTGGCATAATAGGTGCGATGTGTGGTGTAGTATTGAGATTGCGGGTGCTAGGTCACGATGCGATTTGAAAGGAAGGTTCTGAATTCTTAGGTAGCATGGACGATCTCAGATGATCAGATAGATGGTGTTACTTTTAGATATGGCTCGATGAAGGTATAAGTTTCAGAAGAGGCACTGTATTTTGATTTATGGATACTTCATTGGTGTGGCGGTATTCTCCTTGTTGGTCGGCTACGGGTATTCAAATTTGGCCTTGTAACACACACGGATGATAGGGGTATCCCTCGTGGTATGATTTATGTGTGGCTAGAATTCGTGATTTTAAGCATTATTTACCTCGCATTTTATGTACTTTAA
>ML347814.1:0-67596 GCA_005239505.1 Nicotiana paniculata | reverse complement strand
TATATATATTTGTATGTTATATACAAATTTTATACATTTTTGTGGCTACCGAATGTAAATAGTTTCTGCCGCGGGCTAAAAGTGATATTTGTAGGACAAATTCAAAAATAGCTAGATTTACAAGTGGTAATTGAAAAATAGGCACAATTTCAAAAATAATCGAAATCTAGCCACATTTCATGTAAAGATAAATCTGGCGAAAATATTGTTCAAAATCCGGAAAATATTCCAGCATATTATACTGGAGTTCGAATTTTTTACATATGAACGTCCAGCATATTAGCTATAATCAGTAAATACTGATTATTTTTTCAATGACTTTGTAAATGCTGATTATTTTTTAATTACCAATTCGAAAACTGGCTAGCCCGTACTATTTTTACAATATTTGTCCAATTTTGTGATCACACCTCAAATAATTTTACAGAATACGTACCATCTTCTCCCACACTGAGTACCAACAACTCTAATCCCCCCCAATAAAGAAAAAGGATGTAAGTTTACTTATTCCTACGCTTTGCTTTTGGCATGATTTTGGGGACATAATATGCCAAATTTGGATTTTTGTCAATACTGAACTCTATTGAAACCCTACCACAAAAAAAGAAGCAGCCAAACATATTAAACTGCACAGTATCACCAAATCAGCCCATTCAGTCAGGCAGATTTGTTTGCCACGCCCATTTTCCTTCACACAGAAACTAAGTCACGCAATCTCTCTTCAACAAAATAACAACATATTCCGTATTATCCCACACTATAGAGTTTGGGGAAAATAATATGTACGCATATCTTACCCCTACCTTGTGAGGATAGAAATGTTGTTTCCAATAACTATCGACTCAGAAAAGCATAAGACCCAATCTCTCTTCAATCATAAGCAAAACTAAAATAGAAAGAATTTAACATTGACACAATAAATAAATGTCACTCTATCCCTATATTTTAGTTCGTGTAGAAAATGACTATAATCCTATATTTTAGTTCGTGCAGCAAATGACTATTCTGTAATTATAACAATAAAAAATTCAATAAATTTTAACAAGTGGAATTTGCGAAGAATAGTATATAGGCAAATTTTACCCTTACTTGAGAGGATAGAAAGACAATTTTGAATAGATCGTCGGCTAAAAAAAATTATTATTGTAATTATAAAAACTATAAAAACTATTTTATGTGGTAGTTAAAGTCAAATGAAAAATTAAAGGTAAAACACCTTCATGTAAGACAACCACTGAGACTCACCAATTTATCATTTTCCAACACCAACTATCATATTACTGCTATTACTATCTATCGTGATGACTAAAAGTAGTTTGGAAATAGTATTTTTGTCCTTGCAATATAGGAATAAGGCTGCATATATCATATCCTCCCCAAACTCTACTTGTAGAATTACACTGAGTGATTATTGTTGTTGTGATTACAAAAAATAGTTGTTTTAATGCTATTTTAGAAGTTCAATACAAAATTAATTATTTACTTCCGATTTTATTCTTAATAGTAATTGTTCTTGAAGATGAAAATAGCATATAAATAAAATATATTCAATGATGAGATTATATTTTATGACATAAATAAAGATAAAATAGCCAAAAACTCCATTTATTTAGTATTTTCTCAAAGGACATGTAAAAAAGAAGAATTTGAGACAAAAAAAAATGCTATTATACTACACAAATCTCAACACATTTGTCTTTATGGAATAATATTACTCCCTCCACTTCAATTTAGATGAGATAGTTTGACTCGCACATCGTTTAAGAAAAAGGAAGAAGACTTTTGAAACTTGGTATTAAAAGTTTAGGGGTAAAAACTTTTTGAAACCATGATATTTTTGTGATTATAAAAATTTTTCATTAAAGATAAAATGGATCAAATGAAGAATTTAAAGATAAACTATTTTCAAATATTAAAATATGTTATTTATTTTAAAATAGACAAGGGAAAGGAGCTCATTTAATACGAAATAGAGGTAGTACTCATTAACCAAATAGCAAAGGGAACATGGATAAAGCATAAAACCAACTATAATAGTACTACTACTACACAAATCTCAACACATTTGTTGAGAAAATATAGTATTAACCAGGAGTCAAAGGAAACATACACAAGGCAAAAATCAAAGTTGGTAACTTTTACCCCATATCAACACCTTTATCCCACTTTAGTACCAAAACAAGTAGGTGTCATAGCAAGTCTAGGAAACCAAAAAAAGATCCCAATAAACGGCAGTCCGGTGCACTCTTGGAAATAACCGGACCACAAGGATCTATTCTATGGAGCCTTACCTTGCATTTCTGCAAAAAATTGTTTCCACTGCTTAAACTCATGACTTCTTGGTCATACGACAACAACTTTACTAGTTACGCCAAGACTTACCTTGGAAAAAAAAAAAAAAAAGAGAGACCCCAATAGACAAAAGAAATTAAAGAAGATCATGCAGCATCATCAGTCACACCATTATCACTCTCATTGTTGATGTTGATGTTGGTGGAGATTGTTGTTGTGCTTTTGCCCAAAAGGGTAGTACTTTTTTTGGATGAACCTTTGGAAAGGCTAACAGGGTATTTAATGGCATTAAGCTCAAGTTTTCTGAGTGCAGCTTTACCAAGATCAATGCCACAGATATCTGAAAGCCTGACAAGATAAAGCAATACATCTGAGAGCTCTTCACCTAAATGTTGCTTCTCTTTTTCTTCCCAATTTGGTAGCCCTTTTGGGACCTCACCTTTCCACTGAAATATTTCAGACAATTCTCCAACTTCACCCACCTAGTAGTATTCAAAAACAAACATGCATTAAAATAACCAAATACCAAATTCTTCATCATCATCAACACAAAGCTATTTATACAAAAACAATAACATCATCAAACTCAGTGTAATCCAACAAATCCAACAATTGGGGACTGAGAAAGTTAGTGAGTACGCGGACCTTACACCTATTCTGAGGGGATGGAAAGATTGTTTCCGATACAACAACAAATCCAGTGTGATCCCATACGTGAGGTCTAGGGAAGTTAGTGTGTACGTAAACCTTACTCTAATCTTATAAAGATGGAGAGGCTCTTTCCGATATACCATCGGCTCAAGGACAAACTCATACTAAATTAGTTTATGTTATTAGTAAAGTTTAATGTGTGCCTAATTATTTATCCTATTTTTCAAGTTACTTACCCATGTATAAAAGTTAGACTCATTTAATTCAATCAGTCAATGTTACATATGCTTTTTTCCCCTTGCTGCAGTGTGTTATGGTAACTGATCAGTTTTAGTGCAAGTGTTGCACTAGTTTCCATATTTTGACTGCAATGCTATGTAATTCTAGGGAACATAATTAGTACTACTGTCTTGTTTGGTTACCAAGAAAACTGAGGGAAAAAAGAAAGCTTTTTCTGGGGTTTTCACAAATTTGGAAATCCTCAACAGTGACATGATATCCAAAACCAACATATATTTCTAAGAAAAAGAAAGATCACTTTTTGTTACATGCTTTTGTCAAATACAGAAAAACTGGTTTGAGCTTTCAAAGACTCCAACTTTCCTTCTTAGCCATTACTAATTTCAGTGAAAAACACAACTATCCTTTGATTCAACTAAGCTATATGCAAAAGTAATCTTGAAAAGAAAAAAAAAACTAAAACAAAAGCAAAAAGAATCAAAACTGGCTTACGGACTGAGCCATTAAGCAAGAAAAAAAACTAGTTTTTCCTCAAAGTTACTCCAAAAAAACACAGAAAAATGGCCTAATAACTCGATATGCCGTCAAATTTCAACGGAGTGCAAAAAACACTCGGTCATTTTTTCCTGTGGTGAACATAGTTATTAAACTTCGGAATACCAAGTACCTATAAAATTAGTCAAGATATGCAGAAGCTAATTCAAATTAGCATCATTATAAAAAAGAAATGACTCGGTACAACAACAACCAGTAAGATTTCATGGGTGGCTTATTGGGAGAGTAGCGTGTAGGCAAACCTTATTCCAAAAAGATCTATCGACTCACGAAAGAAGAAATAAAGCAGTAGCAACAAGCAACAACAATAGCAAGATAATGAGAAAACCGAAACAAACAATAGCGAGAGAACATCAGATGGTAAACAATAAAAGCAAGAAATCATAAAACAAAAAGAAGAACACACCATTTTTGTGAGACTAAAAGCTATAATTATGATAAAACAAAACCCCAGAAATGAGCACAAGAGAAAAAAAACAAACACACGGACAAAAAAACACATAGAGGACAAAGCTGCACTATGTACCAACCTTACCCTACATAACCAAAAATGCTTCATTTTACACAAAAAAAAAAGGTGTCAAATAATAAAAGTTAAAAGAAAAGTGTTAGATATGTACAAACCAGTGCTAAAAGGAGATTTCTTGGAGTATGGAATTGATCCCACTCTCTTTCTTTTGCAAAATCAGCCATTTTTTTCTTCAGTAGTTCAAGACTAACCACCCCTTTTAATTCTTCTCCTTCATTTTCTACTGCTCCCTTCATGTTTTTCTTATTCTTTTGGACTGATAAAAATGAGATTTTGTGATTATATATATAGATGTTGAAACTGCGCCGACTAAATTTTTTTGTTTGTGCGTGGTTTGTGTGAGGTTTTTCTAATGGTTGTTCTGAGATTGAAAAGGAATTGGTGACTGGGAAACTGGTCAGCCGGTTTGCTGAAACATATTTTATGTATTGCTCGAACTGACATCTGGCACAGATATGCCAGTCGATATATTTTTTAGGGACCACTTTCTTGATTTATTTTAATATTTTAAAAGCATTTCAATTTAGAGGAATTTTCAGAAATTACTATTATTTTGTGACTATTAATTTTTTATAATTATCATACACATAATTACTTCATATAACTACTATTCAATTGTCATGGTAGTGTATTTACATATTCGCGCTACTGTATTCATGAATACATCAACAAAAAACACCTAAAACTCATGGTAGTCCAGTTATATGTGCATGTATCACATGTATTTGCGCCATGTATTCATGAGTACAATAGCAAAAAAGGCCTAAAATCAGGACAGTCCAGCTGTACACGCATGTATTCACATGTATTCGCGTTGCTGTAATCATGAATACAACAGTAAAAAGCGCCTAAAATCAGGGCAGTCCAACTGTATGTACATGTATTCACATGTATTCACACCATGTTTTCATGAATACAGTAACGACAATCACCTTAAAAATAGGTATGTCCAGTGGTCTAAGAAAAAAGAAAAACATAAATAGCATATTTCATGCCTTATTTCAGACCTTAATGATAATATATACCATAAATACTTATTTTGCTATAAAATATAAAAAGTAGCTATAGAAAATAATATTTTAAAATGATTTTAATTTATGATAAATATGGTATATACTTTTGCTATAGCAGGTAAGATTTCCTTCAATTTATGTAGCTTGATTTGGAGTAAAAGGCTCAAAGTTCTTATGACTCGTTTGGCCATAAGAATTTTTTTATTTTTTTCAAAAAAGTACATATTTTTTCGGATTCAGTATTTGGTTATGAAAATTTTAAATTTCACTTAAAGTTGAATTTCAAAATTTTTAGAAAATTTATAAAGTTTCAAAAAATAATTTTTCAAAATTTTCACTTCAAATTACTCACAAAAATTCAAAAACGGCTCCAAAAAATTACATTCATGTCCAAACACAACTTTAATATTTCAAATATCATTTTCACTTGAAAAAAGTTTCACTGTTTCCGGAATTTCACAATTCTTATGTCCAAATGCCCACTTAATTTTGACAACAAAATTAGATATAAATTTTTCAAGTTTTTTAAAATAAAATTTACATATTTGAAATCACATACATTATAAATTATTATAAGTCATAATAATTTATATTTCAAAATACTTATAAAACATTTAAAATATTTGTGGTCAAAAATGAATTTTTATATAGTAATGTAGACACATAAATTATAGGGAAAAAAAGTAGTAAGTAGTTTTTAAAATATTCATTAGTACATGGTTAAAGTGTTTTTGTTTAAGGCATCGTTGACTCACTTAAGGAGTAATTAACTTTTGCTAATTCGTATATTTATACACCTCATTTTATCTTATATAAAATTAATTAATGCATAAATTTTCACAAAGGCAAGCCCCACATAACAAAATAGATTCCTTATACATTATATTTTCTTATATAATCATTCCTAGAATCTACCTTTGAATAATCCAGATTTGATTTAAGAAATCTCTCGAGTCATACAATCGCTTTTTGAATAAACCTGTCAACTGTGCTGGGCTGGCCCATGTCCAACCCGGAAAAGAAAAAAAAAAAGGAGTGGAATTAGGGTCTCGTAAAAATAGCACCAGCTAGCCAGTTTTCGGATTGATCATTCAAAAATAGTCAGCATTTGTCAAGTCATTGAAAAATAGCTACTATTTTGCTACAGAGACTGGTCCAACATAATATACTGGAGTTCGGTGCACATGTATATGAACTTCTAGTATATTATTATGATGACCCAGAGGGTCATCTTGTGATTTAAGACTATATTCGGGCTCGTTAGCCTTAAAAATATTTTTTTTATTTACTTCGATTGGCGTGCGCAGTCTGGACATGAATCCAGAAAGCCTTTATGTGAAAATATGTGAAATAATAATTTTTGAGAGTTTAGTTTGAATTTTAGTTGGCTTTGGTCAATGTTTTGAGTAAACGGATCTCGGACCCGTGTTCTGACAGTCCCGGGAGGTCCGTAGTAAAATATGGGACTTGGGCGTATGCCCGGAGTCGAATTCCGGGATCCCTAGCTCCAGAAATGAATTTTTGATGAAAATTGTTAGACTGAAATTTCAAGGAATTAAAGAAATTGATTAATGTTTGAACTATTTGGTATCGAGCCTGTATTTTGGTTCCGGATTCCGGCACAGACATAACATATACGTCATGTCTGTGAAATTTGGTGGAAATCAGAGTTTATTTGACGTGATTCGGACGTCCGGTTGAGAAGATAGTGAATTTGAAATGTTCTTGAGGAATTCATGAGTTTTGATGCTAAATTCGTAGTTTTAGGTGTTATTTTAATGAATTGATCAGAGAGCAAGTCCGTAGGATGTTTTTAGATTTGTATGCATGTTTGGTTTGGAGCCCCGAGGGCTCGGGTGCCATTCGGGCGATGCGCGAGTTGAGTTAAAACTCAACCAAGGCTGATGGTGCACCAGTTCTAGTGTGTCCGCACCTGCGAGTCTTTGGCCGCAGGTGCGAGCGACAGCCCGCAGATGCGACCCAGGCCACCTTCCCTTTTTCCACAGATGCAGACTTTCTCCGTATAAGTGGAACATGGTTCGCAGGTGCGGCCCCAGTGGCCTAGGTCCTTTTCCGCAGAAGCGGAAGCCCTCCCGCACGTGCGCAAGCGCAGGTGCGAGGGTCGGGCAATGAGTTCACATTAATTAGAAATCCAACAATTTTTCTTCTTATTTTTCACAAGGGTAAAAGACTTAGAGTGGTTTTCTCAAGAGCTTTTCTTCTCAAAATCATAGATAAGTGTTCATTAACTACTTTCCTCCAATTACCCATTGTTTTTCATCAATTTACAACTAAAAATCTAGGGTTTTTATGGTAGAAATTGGGAGTTTGGATAGAATTAAAGAATTTTGTATAATTGGAATTTAGACCTCGAATTGAGGTCGGATTTCGAAGCTAATTACATATTCGGGCTTAGGAGTGAACGGGTAAACTAATTTTTTGTCCGAACCTCGAGTTTGGACCAAGCAGGCCTGGGGTCAATTTTTTTAATTTTTTTGAAAAAACTTAGGAAAACCATGATTATGCATTAAAGTTAATTCCTTTAGCAATAATTAATAATATTGAACTAATTATGATTAGATACTACTGGGTTGGAGGTGAATTCTAAAGAAAAAGATGTACTTGAGCAGTGAGTGGCCTGCGAAATCGAGGTAAGTGTTTTGTCTAACCTTATCTTGAGGGAATAGGTATTGAGTGACTACTTGCTACTTGTTGTGTTGTTGAATACGATGTATAGTTGAGGTGACGAGTACCTATACATTGTGGTCGAGTCATAACATGCGAGTGAAAGTTAATTAGTGTTATTCTTGCTGTCTTAAAGCCTATTATCTATGATTACTGTTGTTAGTGAAATGTTGGAAGATTTGTATCCGGTTCCACCGAGATGGATAATATTGTGAATATTGTGTAGAGATTGAAATGGTAAATGGTGATAGAAACTATGATGAAATACTGATTTCTTGTGAAATTCCTCCTTATATGTTGTTAATGATTCCGTGCCTGGTGAGGAACAGAGTAAAGCACGAAGGGTGATGCCGTGCATAATTTATTTAAATTGTGAGGAAGAGTGTAAAGCACGAAGGGTGATGCCGTGCATAATTTATTTAAATTGTGAGAAAAGTGTAAAGCACGAAGGGTGATGCCTAAAAGTACGAAGGGTGATGCCGTGCATCCCTATTTATTATTTGGTAAGGCTGAGAGTAAAAACACGAAGGGTGATGCCGTGCAAGTTTCCTTTCTATTTTAATTACTTAAATGGTTGTTGATCACTGTCTATTTCTGTCCTATTGTTTTCTCATTTCTTATGTTAAATTCCCCACCGTATGCTCCCTTCCCAGTATTTGTTGTTTACTTTTCTTTGATCGCTGTTGTTTCTACTAGCATGATTATACATGTCCAGGTTTTTTGTTGTTGTGTCATGTCCTAGTCTCGTCACTGAGTTTAGGCTCGACAGTTACCAGTACATGAGGTCGGCTGTACTGATACTGCACTCTGCACTTCTTGCACAGATCCAAGATTAGGTCCGAGCTGAATTCGAGTTGTAGCAGACTATTCACACGGAGACACGAGGTAGATATGCCAACGTTCGCAGATTCCTGGAGTCTCTCCTTATTATTCAGTTGTGGTTTTCTTTAGTTCAAAATAGATATAAATTTCTTTCAGCCAAATACTTATAGTAAATTCTTAGTAGTTCGTGAATTGTGACTCCAAACCCTGGGTAGCTAGACATTAGTAATAGTTTCGCAGAATCGCTTTACTATTTCATTTACTACTTTTGGTATCGTATATTGGATAGTAGTAGCATTTCTTATATGTCTTAATTGTTTTAATGTCGTAACCCTCTAATGTTGGCTTGCCTAGCAAGTATAGCGTTAGACGCCATCACGGTCCCGACGGTAGAAAATCGGGCCGTTACAAGTTGGTATTAGAGCACTAGGTTACCTAGGTCTCACAATTCACAAACAAGCTTAATAGTGTCTGAGGGATCGGTATAGAGACATCTGTACTTATCTTTCAGAGGCTATAAAGTTAGGAACAAGTTCACTTTTATTCAACTATGTCGTGCAATTCTTGTTATCCCCATACTGATTGAACTCTTCTACTCTTATTCTCTCGCAGATGGCGAGAAAACGTACCTCATCTTCCGCTAACCAACAGTCGGACCCTCCAGCACCAACAGCTCCTACAAGGGGCAGAGGCCGAGGCAGGGGCAGAACTCAGCCCAATGCTTCGGCAGCAGCTCCAGTTGCGGAGCCCCAGATAGAGCTTGATGAGGAGGCTCCAGCTCAAACCGTTCCGGCGGGACCATCTCAAGTCCCTGAGGGGTATATTGCTACCTCAATGCTTCAGGATGCCTTGGTCCGGCTGGTAGGCCTTATGGAGAGTGTAGCCCAAACTGGTGCACTCCCCGGGGCAGCAGCCGTATCTCAGGCTGGAGAAGGAGTCCAGACTCCTGCTACCCACACTCCGGAGCAGGCTACTCCTCAGATTCAGACCCCAGCAGCCCATCCAGTTGGGGTAATTCAGCCAGTTGTTGCAGCACCGCTCGTTGATGGGACAACTATATCCTCCGATGCTTTGTGGAGATTGGACAGGTTTATTAAGCTTTTCTCTGTTCATTTCAGTGGTGCCACTTCAGAGGACCCCAGGAATACCTTGATAGCTGCCATGAGGTTCTTCGTAACATGGGTATTTTGGAGACCAATGGGATCGACTTTGTTGCTTTCCAAATGACCGATTCTGCCAAGAAATGGTGGAGGGATTATCTATTGACTAGACCAGCGGGATCGCTTGCTCTTACTTGGGATCAATTTTCACACCTCTTCTTGGAGAAGTTTCTACCTATTACTACTAGAGAGGAGCGCCGCCATCAGTTTTAGCGTCTCCAGCAGGGCAGCATGACTGTTATGCAGTATGAGACACATTTCGTGGATTTGGCTCGTCATGCTACTCTTTTGCTACCCACATAGAGGGAGAGGGTTAGGAGATTTATTGAGGGTCTTGCCCAGCCTATCTGATTGCAGATGGGTAAGGAGATAGGCAGTGTGATATCTTTCTAGGATACGGAAAATGTGGCCTGGCAAGTTGAGGTAGTTCTTGGATTGGGAGGTCACGGGTCCGACAAGAGACCTTGACATTCGGGTGGATTCAGTGGTGCCTCATCTGGAGGCAGGGTTACTTTCAGTAGAGGTCATTCTTCGGGGACATATCATTCAGCACTTCAGACATCCCATGGTGCCCTAGGTGGTCGTGGCTCTTACTTCTTTATTCTGATCAGCCAGCTCCTATTAGTGCACCTCCTCTTCAGAGTTTTCAGGGTGGTTATACAGGTCGACAGGGTCAGTTTTCCGCCCAGCAGTCTCAGCAGTCGAAGTCTTGTTATACTTGTGGTGAACCGAGGCACATTGCTAGATATTTCCCTCGCGCGTCGGGTAGTTCTCAATATCAAGGTTCTCGTGTTATAGTTCCGGCACCAGCTTCTACACTACCTACCCAGCCAGCCAGGAGTAGGGGTCAGGTAGCCAGAGGTAGGGCCCAGATTGTTAGAGTTGGAGGACATCCTGCTAGAGGTGGATGTCCGCCTGTCAGAGGTCGTCCCAAAGACATGGTTCAGGGTGTTGGGGCCCAGCCCCGTTTGTATGCATTTTCGGCCAGACCTGAGGCGGAGTCCTCCTATGCTGTTATCACAGGTACCATTTCAATTTCCAATAGAGCTAGTTCAGTTCTGTTTGATCGGGGGTCTACTTACTCTTATGTGTCATCTTATTTTGCTTCGTATTTCGTTGTGCCCTACGATTCCTTGAGCGTCCCTGTTTATGTGTCTACGTCTGTAGGGGATGATTGTCAGGACCCAAACCGATGGGCCGCGACGAGCACCCGATACCTTACTCGACCAAGTACCAACGCAACGTATCTTTCTTATTACATTATCATATACACGTGACATACGTGCCTAATAGGCCAACATAATCATTTACAAACTCAAAACATAGGCCAACAAGGCCGTACAATCTTTCACGTATACGACATATGCCTACAAGCCTCTAAGAGTACATAAATGTCATAAGGATCGGGATAGAGTCCCGCCATACCAAACAATACCCGTCTAAATCATACTAACCAAACAAGCGACTCCAAAGCAAATGGAGTGCACCAACATCTTCCGCTGAGCTGATAGCCTACTTGGAGGTCTCTCGACCTATCTATCAAGACCTGCGGGCATGAAACACAGCGTCCCCAGGCAAAAGGAACGCCAGTACAAATAATGTACCGAGTATGTAAGGCACATAATGTACATAAGAGACATGGAAGAAATGTAGTGTACATGACTCAATATGTAAGTCTGAATAACTTTGTAAATCATAAATCACTTTTAGCAGCATGCATATACGTATGAATGTCATGTCGTGCATAGGTATATGTTTCATAACATCATCAGCCTCTGAGGGCATCCCATCAATATCATATCGGCTACTGTGGGCAAAATCATCATCCTATACCAGCTGATCAGGTGGTGCTGCGTATATAACGCCATAACCTTTCCCATATCCCATATACATATACATATATATATACGCGTATATAACTCCGTTTGAATCATATATATATACATACATATATACGCGTATATAACGCNACATATATATATATATATATATATATATATATATATATATATATATATATATATATATATGTACGCGTATATAACACTGTTTGAATATACATACATATATACACGTATATAATGCCGTTTGAATCATATTTCAGCCACTGTGGGCAACATCATCATCATATACCAACTGATCAGGTAGTGATGCGTATATAACGCCGTAACCTTTTCCCATATCCCATATGCATATCTTTACATATATACGCGTATATAACGCCATCTGATCATGGGTCAATGCACATGAATGCAATTCATGAAAAGTACATTAATAAAATCTTTCGGAGATTCATAAGGCCATTTTGCCTTTGAGTAATATCATAAAGTAAAATCTTTTTAACTTTCATATTTTTCTGAGACCCATGAACAGATGATAAAATATTATGACACATGGAAATTCAAGAACATAGATATCTCTAATACTTCTATGAATAGAGTCATTTATAGAATTTATGCATTTGCACGTTTTGTTCGTATCACATCGATCATGCCAAAAGAAAGAAGGGATAGCCTTAACATACCTGGAGTAGGGAAAATCCATATGGAGATTTCATTCTTTATGCTTTTGCTTGAACATTTGATGAACCAACTCTTAGGAGCAACTAAAATCAATAATGATTGCCCACGTTTTTGTTGAGAATGTATGAAATACGTCCAAAAAGGATTAGTAAGAGGCATATTCAGCATGTCATAAGGTTTTGTGAACAAATAACCCATCAACTCCCTACGCTGCCGACCTTTATGAAACACTGGTTGAGGGAAGATATGAGATCAGAATATATCTTGCCTAAACCGCGTCTCGACTATTTTTCCATACTTACTACTTAGCAACAGGAAGCATTTTATTAATGATGCTAATTAATGAGAATGAGTTGAGAAGGAATTCATACCAAAGCACAAAGACAACGTTCAGTAAGAATTTGTTTCTTCAAAATGTAGTGCGTTGTCTCATAATGAAGTGTATAAGCCACCTATTCATTCAACCACCACATATTCCATAATTTAAATCTTGCCACCTATAATTCAATGACTTAAGAGTCATAAGGTTTGGGGGATGCCACGTAATTCCCATATTGGGATGGTTTAATCATTATCCAATAATATTTAATTAATTAGGTAATATTCCGTTACCCGGTAATTAACCAATTACCCATATAATTAAGAATTATCTAAAATTACTTAAAATTCTACTCATTTTTTTAATACACTTTATACATCCTATTATCATGGTCACATGGTACCTTGTATGGTACTAGTCCGTAAATATTGGGTATTAACGCTCGACCCGTATTTTGCCCTCACATGCTAGACATGGATAAAAATTCATTTTCTTTGATTTTCTTTCCCTTTCATCTTCACGAATTTATCCATCAGTTGTAAATAGCATAATCCTTATAATATCCAAATAATCTTTTACTTGGACTGATGTGAATTACCTTATGACAAATTCAACGTACAATACTACAGGGTACGACATCGTCGTAATTTAGTACTGCGAAGCGTAACATCATCGTAACATAATACTGCATGATGTAATATCAACGTAATATTGCGGGGCGTAACAATGCTATTGTTGTAGATTGTGTGTATCGCTCGTGTGTGGTCGTTATTGAGGGTCTTGAGACCAGTGTAGACCTTTTTCTTCTTGATATGGTTGATTTTGATGTCATATTGGGCATGGATTGGATGTCACCTTATTACGCCATCGTGGACTGTCACGCCAAGACAGTGACATTAGCTTTTCCGGAGTTACCTCGATTAGAGTGAAGAGGGACTCTTAGTCATTCCTCCAGCAGGATTATTTCTTATATGAAGGCTCGGCGCATGGTCGAGAAGGGGCGTTTGGACTACTTGGCTCATGTTCGTGATTCTAGTGCTGAGGTTTCTTCTATAGATTCGGTGCCTGCTGTTCGTGAGTTTCCCGGGGTGTTTCCTGCAGACCTGCCGAGGATGCCACCCGACAGGGATCTTGATTTTTTCATTGATGTGGCTCCGTGCACTCAGACCATTTAAATTCCTCCATACCGGATGGCCCCACCAGAATTGAAAGAACAGTTGCAAGACTTTCTTGATAAGGGCTTCATTAGGCCTAGTGTCTCGCCCTGGGGTGCACCGGTTTTGTTCGTGAAGAAGAAGGATGGATCGATGAGGATGTGTATAGATAACCGACAGTTGAACAAAGTCACTATCAAGAATAAGTATCAGTTGCCGAGAATTGATGATTTGTTTGATCAGCTTCAAGGTACCAAGGTATTTTCAAAGATCGATTTAAGATCGTGCAACGATCAGTTGAAGATTAGGGCATCCGATGTCCCTAAGATAGCCTTTCGGACGAGGTATGGGCATTACGAATTTCTGGTGATGTCTTTTGGCTTGACTAATGCCCCAACAACATTTATAGACTTAATGAATCACGTGTTCAAGCCTTATTTGGATTCCTTTGTAATTGTTTTTATTGATGACATTCTAATATACTCCCGCAGTCGGGAGGAGCTTGAGCAACACCTCCGAATAGTGCTTCAGATTTTGAGGGACAGTCGGTTATAAGCTAAATTTACAAAGTGCGAGTTTTGGCTGGATTCAATCGCCTTCTTGGGTCACGTCGTATCAGCGGAGGGTATTCAGGTAGATCCAAGAAGATTGAGGCAGTCAAGAACTGACCTAGACCCACTTCAGCCACAGAGATCATGAGCTTCTTGGGTTTGGCGAGTTATTACCATCGGTTTGTGGAGGGGTTTTCATCTATGGCAAGCCCGATGACTAAGTTGACTCAAAAGAGTTCCCCATTCAAATGGTCGGACGAGTGTGAGGCGAGCTTTCAGAAGCTCAAGACAGCCTTGACTTCAGTATCGGTGTTGGTGTTGCCATCAGGTTCAAGATCTTTCACAGTATATTGTGATGCCTCTCGTGTTGGGCTCAGAACGGTATTGATGCAAGAAGGCAGGGTGATTGCATATGCGTCTCGGCATTTGAAGATTCATGAGAAGAATTACCCTGTCCATAACTTAGAGTTGTCATCTATTGTTCACACATTAAATATTTGGAGGCACTATCTTTATGGCGTGCCATGTGACGTTTTCACGGATCATCGCAACCTTCAGTATTTGTTCAAGCAAAAGGATCTCAATTTGAGGAATAGGAGATGGTTAGAACTATTGAAAGAGTATGATGTCACTATATCGTACCATCCGGGGAAGGCCAATGTGGTGGCCGATGCACTGAGTAGGAAGGCGGTGAGTATGGGCAACCTTGTGTTCATTCTAGTCGGTGAGAGGCCATTGGCTTTAGACATTCAGACTTTGGCTAATCAGTTTGTGAGGTTAGACATTTCAGAGCCCACCCGTGTTCTAGCTTGTACAGTCGCTCGATCGTCCTTATTCGAGCGCATTAGAGATCGACAGGATGATGACCCGCACTTGATGGTCCTTAGGGACACAGTTCGGCATAGTGGTGCCAAGCAGGTTACAGTTGGAGATGACAGTATTTTGAGGATGCAGGGTCGAGTTTGTGTGCCTAATGTAGATGGGCTTCGTGAGTTGATCCTTGAGGAGGCTCCCAGTTCTAAGTACTATATTCAAACCGGTGCTGCCAAGATGTACCAGGACTTGCGGCAGTATTATTGGTGGCGAAGGATGAAGAAGGATATTGTTGCGTACGTGGCTCGTTGCTTGAATTGTCAACAGGTGAAGTATGAGAATCAGAGATCCGGTGGTTTGCTTCAACAGATAGAGATTCCTGAGTGGAAGTGGGAGCGTATCACTATGGACTTTGTTGTAGGACTCCCACAGACTCAGAGGAAGTTCGACGCCGTTTGGGTTATTGTGGACATGCTGACTAAATCAGCACACTTCATTCATGTGGCAAGTACTTATTCTTCGGAGCGGTTGGCAGAGATATATATTCGGGAGATCGTTCGAATTCACGGAGTGCCAGTGTCTATCATTTCTGAGCTAGGTATGGAGTTTACCTCGCACTTTTGGAGGGCAGTTCATCGTGAGTTGGGTACGCGAGTTGAGTTGAGCACAACATTTCATCCTCAAACGGATGGGCAGTCCGAGCGTACTATTCAAATCTTGGAGGATATGATCCGCGCTTGTGTTATAGACTTTGAAGGATCGTGGGATCAGTTCTTTACCGTTAGCGGAGTTTTCCTACAACAACAACTATCAGTCGAGCATTTAGATGGCTCCCTACGAGGCATTATATGGTAGACGGTGCAGATTGTCAGTTGGATGGTTTGAGCCGGGAGAGGCTCGGTTATTGGGCAGAGACTTAGTTCAGGAGGCCTTGGACAAGGTCAAGATTATATAGGATCGACTTCGTACAACTCAGTCCAGGAAAGAGAGTTATGCCGACCGTAAGGTCCGTGATGTAGCATTCATGGTCGAAGAGAGGGTATTGCTTCGGGTATCGCCCATGAAGGGTGTTATGAGATTTGGGAAGAAGGGAAAGCTGAGCGCTAGGTATATCGGGCCATTTGAGATTCTCGAGAGAGTGGGGGAGGTAGCTTATAGACTTGCATTGCCTCCAGGGTTATCCTTAGTTCATCCGGTATTCCATGTGTCTATACTCCGGAAATATCATGGTAATCCGTCCCACGTGTTAGATTTCAGCTCTGTCCAATTGGACAAGGATTTGGCCTATGAGGAGGAGCCGGTAGCCATTCTAGACCGGCAGGTTCGTCAGTTGAGGTAAAAGATTTACCCTTCAGTTCGAGTGCAGTGGAGAGGTCAGCCTGTTGAGGCAGCTACTTGGGAGTCTGAGTCGGACATGCGGAGTAGATATTCCCACCTGTTCGCCAATTCAGGTACTTTTTTATGTCCGTTCAAGGATGAACGCTTGTTTTAGAGGTGAAGATTGTGATGACCCAAAGGGTCATCTTGTTATTTAAGACTATATTCCGGGCCCATTAGCCTTAAAATATTATTTTTATTCACCTCGATTAGTGTGCACAGTCCGGGCGTGAATTCGGAAAGCCTTTATGTGAAATAATAATTTTTGAGAGTTTAATTTGATTTTTAGTTGACTTTGGTCAATGTTTTGAGTAAACGGACCCGGACCCGTGTTCCGACAGTCTCGGGAGGTCCGTAGTAAAATATGAGACTTGGGCATATGCCCAGAATCGAATTCCGAGGTCCCTAGCTCCAGAAATGAATTTTTGATGAAAATTGTTAGACTTAAATTTCAAGGAATTAAAGAAACTGATTAATGTTTGAACTCGTTGGTATCGGGTCTGTATTTTTATTTTGGAGCCCCGTACAGGTCTATTATAACATATATGTCATGTCTGTGAAATTTGGTGGAAATCAAAGTTTATTTGACGTGATTAGGACGTCCAGTTGAGAAGATAGTGAATTTGAAATGTTCTCGAGGATTTCATGAGTTTTGATGCTAAATTCGTAGTTTTAGATGTTCTTTTGGTGAATTGATCGCATGAGCAAGTACGTAGGATGCTTTTAGATTTGTGTGCATGTTTGGTTTGGAGCCCCGAGGGCTTGGGTGCCATTCGAGTGATGCGCGAGTTGAGTTAAAACTCAACCAAGGCTGTGCGACCTAGGCCAGCCTTCCACTTTTCCGCAGATGCGGACTTTCTCCGCAGAAGCGGAACATGGTCCGAAGGTGCGGCCCCAGTGGCCCAGCTCCTTTTTCGCAGAAGCGGAATCCCTCCCACACGTGCGCAAGCGCAAGTTCGACCCAAGCACTACAGGTGCGAGGGTCGAGCAGTGAGTTCACATTTATTAGAACTCCAACCGTTTTTGTTCTTAATTATCACAAGGGTAGGAGACTTAGAGCAATTTTCTCAAGACCTTTTCTTCCCAAAATCATAGGTAAGTGTTCATTAACTACTTTCCTCCAATTACCCATTGTTTTTCATCAATTTACTACAAATCTAGGGTTTTAATGGTAGAAATTGGGGGTTTGGGTAGAATTAAAGAATTTATTATAATTGAAATTTAGACCTCAAATTGAGGTCAGATTTCGAAACAAATTACATATTCGGGTTCGGGGGTGAACGGATTTTTGGTCCGAACCTCGAGTTTGGACCAAGCGGGCCCGGTGTCCGTTTTTAAAACTTTTTTGGGAAGCTTAGGAAAACCATTATTATGCATTAAAGTTAATTCCTTTAGCAGTAATTAATGATATTGAACTAATTATGATTAGATACGAGTGGGTTGGAGGTGAATTCTAAAGGAAAAGCTGTACTTGAGCAGTGAGTGGCCTACGAAATCGAGGTAAGTGTTGTGTGTAACCTTAGCTCGAGGGAATAGGTATTATGTGACTACTTGCTAATTGTTTTGTTGTTGAATATGATGTATATGTGAGGTGACGAGTACCTACACGTTGTGTCGAGTCATAACATGCGAGTGAATGTTAATTCGTGTTATTCTTGCTGTCTTAAAGCCTATTATCTATGATTATTGTTGTTAGTGAAATGTTGGAATATTTGTATCCGGTTCCACCGAGATGGATAATATTGTGAATATTGAGTATATATTGAAATGGTAAATGGTGATAGAAACTATAATGAAATACTGATTTCTTGTGAAATTCCTCCTTATATGTTGTTAATGATTCTATGATTGGTGAGAAAGAGAGTAATGCACGAAGGGTGATGCCGTGCATAATCTATTTAAATGGCGAGGAAGAGTGTAAAGCACGAAGGGTGATGAAATACATAATTTATTTAAATTGTGAGGAAGAGTGTAAAGCACGAAGGGTGATGCCGTGCATAATTTATCTATATTGTGAGGTGAGAGTAAAATCACGAAGGGTGATGCTGTGCATTCTTATTTATAATCTGGTGAGGACGAGAGTAAAAGCACGAAGGGTGATGGCATGCATTCCTATTTATTATTTGGTAAGGCTGAGAGTAAAAGCACAAAGGGTGATGCCGTGCAAGTTTCCTTTCTATTTTAATTGCCTAAATGGTTGTTGATCACTGTCTATTTCTGTCTTATTGTTTTCTCACTCCTTATATTAAATTCCCCACAGTATGCTCCCTTCCCATTATTTGTTGTTTACTTTTCTTTGATCGCTGTTGTTTCTTCTAGCATGATTATACATGTCCATGTTTTTTTTTGTGGTGTCATGTCCTAGCCTCGTCACTACTTCTCCGAGGTTAGGCTCGACACTTACCAATACATGGGGTCGGTTGTACTGATACTGCACTCTGCACTTCTTGTGCAGATCCATGATTAGGTCCGAGCTGAATTCGAGTTATACCAGACTATTCACACGGAGACACAAGGTAGATCTGCCAACGTCCGCAGATTCCTGGAGACTCTTCCTTATTATTTAGTTGCTGTTTTATTTAGTTCAAAACAGATATAAATTTTCTTTCAGCCAAATACTTGTAGTACATTCTTAGTAGTTCGTGAATTGTTACTCCAAACCCTGGGTAGCTAGACATTAGTATTAGTTTCGCAGTATCAGTTTACTGTTTCATTTACTACTTTTGGAATCATATATTGGATGGTAGTAATATTTTTTATATGTATTAATTGTTTTAATGTCATAACTCTCTAATGTTGGCTTGCCTAGCAAGTACAGCGTGAGACGCCATCACGGTCCCGACGGTGGGAAATCGGGTCGTGACAATTATGTTGGAAGTGTGGTTATTTTTGAATGACCACTTGTAAATCTGACTATTTTTTGAATTTCTCCCTCGGGTCTCGGCTCTCAGCCACCAAGACCCCGGACCCGGTTAGTGTTTTTTGTGTTGTCATTAGCTTAATTTTGAAGTCTAATATAATATTATATAATTATTTAATCTAATCTAATTCAAAGTTTTCAATCATAAGTCAATAAGATAAACTATGAATAGGCATAAGGGAGTTGTAAATATTTTTTTATTTTTTATAATTTTTTAGATTTAGGTGAACATTGACCGAGACAATTTCGAAAAAAAAAACAATAATTTTCGTATTATTTACACTTTCCCTCAAACTGGTACAACATTTTAATTTTTCGATATATAAAATTGTACATAAAAATAGATTTCAACATCAAAATGGTTGCCTATAGCTCATGTGAATGCCAATTTAAATAACAAACAAACAAATACAAAAAAGAAAAAAAATGGGCCCTATCTGGTCCGACTAGGTGTCACGACCCAAAATCTAACCATGATCATGATGTCGCCTATCGTGCTACAAGGCAAGCCTATTTCCCAAAATATTACTACTAATTTGATTATAAGAATTGAATAAAATATTTTCAATAATTTAATTCCTATAAACTAAAACAACTCTAAATATAAGTTATATAAATACGGAAACGAGCCCCAAACATCAGGGTGTCACTAAGTCATGAGCATCTAAAACTATGAAATAAGGTATATAAACTGTCTAACTGTCCAAAAGAAGAAATGGGACGCTAGCAGCTACATAGAAATCTCCACAGATAGCCGGCCTGAATTCAAAGATCGCCGCGCTCTAACTCACCTGGATCTGCACATAAAGTGCAGGGTGTAGTATGAGTACAACCAACTCAGTAGTAACAAAAATAACTAAGGAACTGAGTAGTAGTGACGAGCTAAGTAAAATAATTCAATTATTTCATTATCACAACTTAAAATAAACAGAGATAAACAAGTAAACTCCATAAAAAAATCAATAAATGCTACAAAGAAATTAACAGGTAAAATGCAGCAACAACAAAAGTAAATGTAACCTCAGAGCAATGTCACTTCATCACTCAGCACTCGCACTCAACACTCAACACTCAATACACTCAACACTGCGCTCACTCGGGTGTGTGTACAGACTCCGGAGGGGCTCCCAAAGCCCAAGCGCTAAGTACGGACAACTCACGTGCCATAATATCAATACCTGGATCCGCACGGTCAGCTCATATGCTACGCAGACGACTCACACGCTAAGGTATCAATACCTAGACCCGCATGGTCAGCTCACGTGCTACACGGACAGCTCACACGCTATGGTATTAATATCCTCACAACCAGTCCCTCGACCTCACTCAGTCATGTACCTCTCCAGCCTCACAATGCACCACAAATAAGGGGACACAACCCACATCAAGTATCACAACATATCAGCAAAATAATAGAGACTGAAGTAAACATGTACAATAATTTGTATGACTGGGTACAAATAACGTGAGCATGAATGAAGCCTAAACATGATCTCTAACATGAAGGCAGACAAGTTCACCAACAAGTAAATGCATAAACACATATAATGGTTATTAGGCCTCACAGCCTCATGGGACGGACCAAGTCTCAATCCCTAGAGGTATACACCCACACGCCCATTACCTAGCGTGGGTATCACCTCCAAACAATCACATGATATCAAATTCTCCGGGTTTATACCCTCAAGGCCAGAGTTAAAACTGTTACTTACTTAACCGCGTAAAAATCCTACTCCGGGATGCCCTCGTCTCTGGACATGGTATCCAAAAGGTCCAAATCTAACCAAAATCATAATACTACTATCAACATAGGCTAAAGAATCGAATTCCACAATAAAAACTACAAAATATGCCAAAAATTCGAAATCAGCCAAAACCCGCCCCCCAGGCCCATGTCTCGAAACCAGTCAAAATTGGCAGAATAATAAACCTCGTCATCTCCTGAGTCTAACCATATAAAATTTGTCAAAATCGGACTCCGTTTGGTCCCTCAAATCCTCACTTAAAACTCTCCAAAACTCAAACATTAATTCCCTCAATTTCGTTTTGAAATCATCAATCAAATACCACAAATGAAGATGGATTCATGAAATATGACCAAAACCGAGTATAGAACACTTACCCCAATCCATATGGTGAAAATCGCCTCCAAGATCGCCCATATCCGAGCTCCCCAACTCAAAATATGACCGAAAGAACAAACTCTTATTTTATATATTTTTCTGCCAGCTATCCTGCCTCATCTCTCGTGCCAAACGATCCCGAAACTCACTTTTTATGCCTTCAATAGATTTCTTGTGAAATTCTAGTCAAGTTAGACTTTTGAATTACACAATTTGACCTTATAATGAAGGAGATATGTTGGTTTCAATATTTTCAAATAGTGCCGTCAGTAGCAATTTCGTAATTAATCTGAAAAATCTACCAACCTAATTCTTAGTAAAATGACCATTAAATCCTCATACGATGTCCAAATTCGAAGATTCTTTTTTATACGGGTTCGTAATTACGATACAGATCTAATGCTTCAATCAAAAAAGAAATCAGAGCTCATTTGTTCAATATGATATCATTTATGCTTTAAGAAACGACGTCGAAACATAAGAAAAACGAGCGCAACACAACCCAAGCCTATCCGAAACTCACCCGAGGCCCTCAAGACCTCAACCAATAATTCCAACAAGTCATATATCATTATCCGAACCTAGCTGAACTTCCGGAACACCCAAAACAATACCAAAACACCAAACCAACCTCAGATTCAAGCCTAAGAGACTTCTAAACTTCCAAAATCCGCCAACGACGCCGAAACCTATCAAACCACGTCCGAATGACCTCAAATTTTGCACACACGTCCTAATACATCATACGGAGCTACTGGAGCCCCCAAACTACTGAGCGAAATGCAAATGCTCAAAATGACCGATCGGGTCGTTACATTCTCCCCTACTTAAATATACGTTCGTCCTCGAACGTGCCAAGAGTTGTTCCTAAGCCGTCAAACCGCCGTGTAACCTTACCATGCACATACCCGGGGGTGATCCCGTCACCCTATTCCATATAGGCCTGACAATACAACATAACTGAAGATCATTACTTCAACCTTAGTTCGTAACCCACAGAATCCAATTTTCAACATCCGAAATTTACTATAAGACCCGAACTTCGTATCTACACACTGCATAAGCCTGAACAAGCTATATCAAGTCACAAATCAAACACCCATTAGTCCTTGCTACTTCTCAAGTAAACCCTTCTCGTCACATTCGATCAATCCGAACACAATCTCGCAGTCAAATCATACTCGCCACATAGCCATCAAATCACAAATCCCACTAATAGGGACACCAACAAACATATAAGCACGTGCTCACACAATCAAAATCTTCGTACTCCAGCTATAGAATAAACCCAACCTCAAGTCCTTTAGACTGGCCCGTCATCAGTACGTCAAAATCACATCTCGCACTTCAACCATAAAATCTCAAGCCGTTGATGCACATCTGATACCGAGCGCTCATGTGCGCATACGAATGCGTGGAAGGGATTCAAATCGTTATACTTTAAGCTGAATCAATACCGCACGATAAGAATCCAAGAATGTGAAATTTTCCTAAAGGTTCTGCAGCCTCTCGAAGATAAGTACAGACGTCTCCGTACCGATCCGCAAGACTCTATTAAACCCACTCTTGACTCGTGAGACCTATGTAACCTAGGCTATGATACCAACTTGTCACGACCCAAATCTAACCATGGTCGTGATGGCGCCTATCGTGCTACAAGGCAAGCCTATTTCCCAAAATATTACTACTAATTTGATTATAAGAATTTAATAAAACATTTCCAATAATTTAATTCCTTATAAGCTAAACCAACTCTAAATATAAAGAATATAAAATACGGAAACGAGCCCCAAACATCGGGGTGTCACTAAGTCATGAGCGTCTAAAACTATGAAATAAGATATATAAACTGTCTAACTGTCCATAACAAGAAATAACAAAGTCTTGCGGACGCTAGCAGCTACCTAGAAATCTCCATAGATAGCCGGCCTGAATTCAAATATCGCCGCGCTCTAACTCATCTGGATCTGCACATAAAGTGCAGGGTGTAGTATGAGTACAACCGACTTAGTAGTAACAAAAATAACTAAGGAACTGAGAAGTAGTGACGAGCTAAGTAAAACAATTCAATTATTTCATTGTCACAATTTAAAATGAACAAAAATAAACAAGTAAATTCCATAAAAAAAAATCAATAAATGCTACAAAGAAATTAACAAGTAAAATGTAGCAACAACAAAAGTAAACGCAACCTCACAGCAATGTCACTTCATCACTCAGCACTCGCACTCTACACTCAACACTCAATACACTCAACACTCTGTGCTCACTAGGGGTGTTTACAGACTCTGGAGGGGCTCCCAAAGCCCAAGCGCTAAGCACGGATAAATCACTTGCCATAATATCAATACATGGATCCGCACGGTCAGCTCACGTGCTACGCGGAAAACTCACGCGCTATGGTATCAATGCCTAAACCCGCACGGTCTGCTAACATGCTACACAAACAGCTCACGCGCTATGGTATTAATATCCTCACAACCAGGCCCTCGGCCTCACTCAGTCATGTACCTCTCCAGCCTCACAATGCATCATAAATAAGGGGACACAACCCAAATCAAGTATCATAATATATCAACAAAATAATAGAGACTCAAATAAACATGTACAATAATTTTTATGACTGAGTACAAATAACGTGAGCATGAATGAAGCCTAAACATGATCTCTAACATGAAAGGCAGACAAGTTCACCAACAAGTAAATGCATTAACACATATAATGGTTATTAGGCCTCACAGCCTCACGGGACGGACCAAGTCTCAATCCCTCGAGGTATACACCCACACGCCCGTCACCTAGCGTGGGTATCACCTCGAGGGATTGAGACTTGGTCCGTCCCGTGAGGTATACACCCACACGCCCGTCACCTAGCGTGGGTATCACCTCCAAACAATCACATGATATCGAATTATCTGGGTTTATACCCTCAAGGCCAGAGTTAAAACTATTACTTACTTAACCGCATAAAAATCCTACTCCGATATGTCCTCGTCTCTGGACCTGGTCTCCAAAACCTCCAAATCTAACAAAAATCATAATACTACTACCAACATAGGCTAAAGAATCGAATTCCAAAATAAAAACTAAAAAATATGTCAAATTCGAAATCGGCCAAAACCCGGCCCCGGGCCCATGTTTCGAAACCAGTCAAAATTGGCAGAATAATAAACCTTGACCTCTTCCGGGTCTAACCATATAAAATTCATCAAAATCGGACTCTGTTTGGTCCCTCAAATCCTCACTTAAAACTCTCCAAAACTCAAACACTAATTCCATCAACTTCGCTTTAAAATCATCAATCAAGTACCACAAACAAAGATGGATTCATGAAATATAACCAAAACCGAGTAGAGAACACTTATCCCAATCAATATGGTGAAAATCGCCTCCAAAATCGCCCAAATCCAAGCTCCCCAACTCAAAATATGATCGAAAGAACAAACCCTTATTTTATACATTTTTCTGCTAGCTATTCTGTCTCGTTTCTCGTGCCAAATGGTCCCGAAACTCACTTTTTATGTCTCCATTTTGTGAAATTCTAGTCAAGTTAGGCTTTTGAATCACTAAATTTGACCTTATAATGAAGGAGATATGTTGGTTTCAATATTTAGTGCAGATTTTTAAATACGCCGTCAGTGGCAATTTCGTAATTAATCTGAAAAATCTGGCAACCTAATTCTTAGTAAAATGACCATAAAATCCTCATAAGATGTCCAAATTCGACGCTTCTTTTTGCTACGAATTCGTAATTACGATACGGATCTAATGCTTCAGTCAAAATAGAAATCGGAGCTCATTTGTTCAATATGATATCATTTATGCTTGAAGAAACGGCGTCGAAACATAAGAAAAACGAGCGCAACACAACTCAAGCCTATCCGAAATTCACCTGAGGCCCTCGGGACCTCAACCAATAATTCCAACAAGTCATATATCATTACCCGAACCTAGCCGAACCTCCGGAACACCCAAAACCAGACCAAAACACCAAATCAATCTCGAATTCAAGCATAAGAACTTCTAAACTTCCAAAATTCGCCAACGATGCCGAAACCTATCAAACTACGTCCGAATGACCTCAAATTTTGCATACACATCCTAATACATCATATGGATCTACCGGAGCCCCCAAACTACCGAGCGAAATGCAAATGCTCAAAACGACCGGTTGGGTTGTTACATTGGGCCACTTAAATACCTCTATGGATATAGAGGGATTTAAGTGTAGCCCGGACCTACCCTGATTGGGAACTGATAGGGTGCACCCTTAGAGGGCCGGATTGACATGCTTACTTTTTGTTACGACCCAAAATCCATTAAAGGTCATGATGGCGCCAGAAACCACTGTCAGACAAGCTAACACTAAATAGTTAATTAAATTCTCATTTTAATATTTTTGAAATCATTTCTTTTCCTTACATTTAGCAATAAATAATGAACTTCACTGATTAAATAATAATGTCTTTAACCACTTTTCAATACTAACTAATCCCATATACATCCTAGAACCCGGAGTCACAAGTGCATGAGCAATTTCTAGAAAATAAATTGTAATACAATAACCGTCTAGAATACAATTGGACAGTAGAGAAAATATAATACAATACTCTGAAGGAGACTCTGCTGGCTTCGGTCGTCTCGTAAGGTGCAGCTCACCTAAGCGTATCACCCATGCCGCTGCGCGAAATTGGGCCAGTAGACGTATATGGGCCCGTGCAACAAAATGCACAACAAGTGTAGATGAGTACAAAAACAATGTGTACCCAGTAAGTATCCTGCCTAACTTCGAAGAAGTAGTGACGAGAGGTCGACTTTGACACTTACTAGTGGTCCAAATATTGAAGTACCAAAATATGCACAAGTATGAATTTCATAAGGTAATTTCAAACTCGATAAACAGGAAGCAAGCGAACAATTCCTTTAATAATAAGAAATTTTCCAAAAGTTCATATTTCATCATTTAAAAATTCATCTCAGACCAAGGAAGAAATATAATTTCTCATAAATTTTCAAGGCAGCAATACAAGCATGCACAATTCATGTCGAGGACGTACGGTCCGATCCAACAAAATAATAAAATGTGCACTACCGAAGAGACGAACGACGCGAACCATAGATGCATCTATTAACCTGTCGTGGCGAACGACTTGCTCCCATGAGAGTAGTGGAAAGGATCACCCCGCTCGTAGAATTAATTGCGAAGAGATTACATATAAATAAAGAGTTACCCATCTCGCGAATCATATATGCGACGCAGGTACTCATAGATAGACATATTCAAACAGTCAGTCAAGACTTCATCATGAAAAAAATTACGCAGAAAATTTACAAAGTTCTCCTTTAACGGTTAAGAAAATAATGTTTAATCTTTGAAATTCATTTGCCAAGTTCGGTATGATTTATACATTTTTAATTGATAATAAAGTTACAAGTATGGCAAGTAAGCATGCTTTTGGATCCTATATTACCCGGACTTAAGCATTATAGTAGCTACGCACGGACTCTCGTCACCTCGTGCGTACGTAGCCCCCCACAAATAATAGTACATAATTAAATATTTCACCTATGGGAGAAATTCCCTCTTACAAGGTTAGAAAGGAGACTTACCTCGTTCCGAAGTTCCATAACCAGCATTCCACGCCCTTCCGATGACTCACATCAATGCACAACACCCCAAAACTAGCCAATAATTATGCAAACCCATCAATATACACTCAATCACTCATTATATCCCATTTACAACAATTCTTAACGAAAAGTTGATAAAATCACCCTCGGGTCCACGTGCCAGGATTCCAAAATTTTCGAAGATAAAGATTACCCATAAAATTACAAACTCAAATATATAATTTATTCCCAATTCCATGTCCAAATTCGTGGTAAAAAATCTAAAATACCAAATTCTAGGTCTTCTACCAAAACCTCATAATTTGTACTAATTTCCATGTTCAAATCCATATATAATCATGTATTTAACTTAATACTTGCAGGAATTACTTACCTCACAATATATGATGAAATCCCCTCTCTTCAAAGGCTCCAAAATCGCCCAACCAAAGTGAAAATGGGTGAAAAATGGCCAAATCCCGTCCTTAAAATAAACACACTGCCTAGCAATTCTTCGCACCTGCGGTCACTTGACCGCTTCTGCGGTTCCGCAGGTGCAGGCAAACGTGCCACTTCTGCTGTCCAGGGCTCCCAGCCCATTTCCGCTTCTGCGCCTTCTCTTCCGCATGTGTGGTCTCGCTTCTGCAGCGAGATGACCGCATCTGCGATCCCAGCACTCCCCAGCCAAAATCACATCTGCGGCCCTCATAGTCGCTTCTGCAGCTCCGCACCTGCGGCCAAAACCTCGCAGGTGCGGTTACACCATGTGACAACATCCCTCAGCCTTTCTTCCAAGTCCAAACTCGATCCGTTAGCCACCTGGGGCCCCCGAGCCCCCGGGACCCTGTCCAATCATACCAACCAGTTCCAAAATATACTACGAACTAAGTCAAGCCTTGAGATCACATCAAACAACGCTAATATCACGAATCACGCCCTAATCCGAACTTGATGAACTTTAGAACTTCGAACTTATTCATTCGATGCCGAAACTTATCAAATCACGTCCGATTGACCTCAAATTTTGCACACACGTCATAATCAATATTACATACCTACTCCAACTTTCAAAATCGGAATCTGACCCCGATATTAAAAAGTCCACTTCCGGTCCAACTCCTCAAAAACCTTCGAATTTCTAACTTTAGCCAAATGACTCCAAAATGACCTACGGACCTCCAAATCCACTTTCAATCGCGCTCCTAATACCAGAATCAGCATACAAAGCTATTCACAAACTCTGAATCTCAAACGGACATCGATAATATTGAAATGCACTCCAACCCAAATTTATGAAATTCTTCCAAAAATGCTAACTTCCACAATAGGCGCCGAAACGCTCCCGGGTCATCCAAAACCCGATCCGGACATACGCCCAAGCCCAAAATCATTATATGAACCTATTGGAACCTTTAAATCCTGATTCTGGGGTTGTTTTCTCAAAGATCCAACCTTAGTCGATTCTTCCAACTTAAAGCTTCCGAAACGAGAGTTCTCTTTACAAATCAACTCCAAAACTCCCGGAATTCAATTTCGGCCATACGTACAAGTCATAATACTTGAAGCGAAGCTGCTTATGGTCTCAAACTGCTGAGCAACGCGTAGAACTCAAAACGACCGGTCGGGTCGTTACACTTTTGAATCGCCTTTTGCCTGAAAAGGACTCACTAATTCAAAGTTGAATGTGATCTTAAATATTTTGTGGGACAATTTTTTTTTTAAAAGCAAACCTATTTTTATGATGGTTTATGAGCCTATTATATTGATAGAGAATATTTTTTGTTAAAAATTAGCGTAATAATGTACTCAAAGAATTTATTTCAGCTTTAAAAGATATTATTAGAAAAAAGTATTATTTCTATATTTTTCATACAAAAATTTAAATCATCATTTCTTATTCTTCTATTCTAACTTTGTAAGAGTTACACCTCAGAAGACAGTCCACAAGGTGTAAAGGCAAAACAGGAGGCTCCTCATCAACTCAAATTAATTGGATTTTCTTCTACTTGAACATATGAATACTAGTACGCCCAAACATTATCTGATATTATTAAAGGATTATTATATGCAAATAATAGATACACATCTTTGCAGAGAATACCAAAGGCATTAGCAGAAGTTGACCATATGAATGATTATTAGGATGTATAATCCTAAAGAACCTAAATAATCAGTAAAACGAAAATTATTTGCATTATCTTTATGTTTTTCGGAAGTGCACTATTTATTATGAAGTGTTTTTACTATTTTGTACATTATTATTACTGGAATAGTGTTTTCTTGAAGGGCAAAAATATCGTTTAGCTTTTTATGGGTTTTTAGTAATTCAATTTTATATTTAGGACTTTTTCACTTTTAGTATAGTACTAGTTTTATGGTACGCGCGTTGCATATGTACCACATATTAATTGGTGCATAAGCTTTGAGAATTACATGAATATTATTACAATTTGTTTTATTCATTAAATAAAAATTAAATAAAAAGGTATAAGTTTCTAAAAAATATAGTATGTTGATCTAATTTAGCTAACTCAATAAGAAAAAAAATTATTTCCCCTAATTAGAAGTCCTCATATGCCTTATCGTATTTTATGAGGATTTTTGTGGGGAAAAAATTAGGAATTTTTACATTCCTATACACTATAGGAAATTATATTACCCACCCTACTCAAGTTTTACTATAATTACATTTTATATACCCAATTACCATTTATGTACATTTTAAGAGAATTAATAGTATTAATTAGTGTCCGAAATTGTGATGACCCAAAGGGTCATCTTATGAATTAAAACTCCATTCCGGGATCATTAACCTTAAAAAGACTAATTTTACTTACTTCGTTTTGTGTGCGCAGTCCGGGCGTGAAACCGAAAATTTTTTATGTGAAAATATGAGAAATAATAATTTTGGAATTTAAAATTTGGTTTTTAGTTGACTCGGGTCAATATTTTGAGTAAACGGACCTGGATCGATATTCCAATGATCTCGGTAGGTCCGCAGTAAAATATGGGACTTGGGTGTATGTCCGAAATTAAATTGCGAGGTCCCTAGCTTTAGAAATCAATTTTTGAAGAAAATTATTTTGCTGGATTATTAATGAAATAAATAAATGAATTAATGTGTGAATTCGTTGGTATCAGGCCAGTATTTTGGTTCCGGAGCTCGGTACAGGTTTGTTATGATATGTAAGTCCAATATGTGAAATTTGCTGAGAATCAGAATTGATTTGACGTGATTCGGACGTCCGGTTGAGAAAAGTGAAATTGAAGTGTTCTTGAGAAAATCATGAGTTTTGAGGTTGAATTCGTAGTTTTAAATATGTCACGACCAAAATCTATTTAGGCGTGATGGCGCCGGACACCATCGTCAGGCAAGCCAATCATTAATTAGTTAAAATAAATTCTTGTTTTAACATTTTTTGAAATCATTACCTTTTACTTTATTACATGATAACTAAACAAAAATCCGTTAAGTAAATAAGATGGTTTAAATATTCCATTTTAGAAAATATATCCCAAACACGTCCCAGAACCCGGTGTCACAAGTACATGAGCAATTTCTAAGAATTTTACGAATTCTACAAAGCTTGTCCGAAATACAACTGGACAAGGAAATAAAAATAATATGAATACAATACGAGGGAGACTCTGTCAGCTGCGGATCGCCTCCGGATGATGCAGCTCGCCTAAGCCTCCAAACCAGCCATATCTCTATGAAAGTACCTGTGCAATAAAAATGCACAGCAAGTGTATCATGAGTACGAAAATAACGTGTACTCAGTAAGTATCCCGCCTAACCTCAGAGAGGTAGTGACGAGAGGTCGATTTAACACTTGCTAGAGGTCAATTTAGTATAATCAAGTGAGACACTAAGCATGTATGTCATAGGCAATTTATTAAAATTAGGGATAAATAATATCAACTCCTTCCACATTTATCACTTTAAATCTTCGTCATTTCAATAACAAATAATCAAATAGGGATGATTTAATCAAATAACAAATAATCAACGGGAAAGAACAACTTCTTCCAAAGTTTTAATAACTTTAAATCTCTGTCATTTCAGTCGACAACTTAAAATTTTCAGGCCATTAATCAGGTAAAATCACAGCAAATATGCAGTAAATATCATGCGCAAGCAATGCCGAGGGCCGAACGGCGCTGACCAACAATAATAAATTGTGCACTACCGAGGGTCGAACGGCTCGAACTATAGATACATTTATTTTTTCCACTCGCGAATGGGTCATGCAACGCGGTCAACATAATAATAATAAGGCTAACCTGCTCGCGAATCATACCTGCGACTCAGGTGCTCATATGTACACCTATTCACATAATAAGTTCACATTTTTATCAAGAAAGCAGTTACCCAGGAAAGTGGTGAAATTCTTCTTAAAGGAACACGAAAAAAATGGCATTTAAATCTTTGTCTTGAAACTCATTTGCTAAGTTTAATAATATTCAATAGTATAACTTTATCACGAATACAATTATCCACGAAGAGTGTGTGAGAGTGCTTTTTGTTTTAATATCACACAAGGACCAAGGATGGTCCAACAATCACAAACAGGGGTAATGGGGTTTAGGGACAAATACAGAGCATGTAAGGGCACACATACAACAGGAAAATAAGCATACAGACATGCAATCAGGAACTTCTAAGGGTCTAGAGGATTAGGGGTATAGTGCTAGGTCATTAACACCTAAGGCCATGGTTAAACTAATGTACCAGTCATAGGCATGTAAGAAGTAGGTGTAAGTGTACAGAAACAGATGAAGCCTAATTTAAACATGCAGAGGGGACTTTAGGATCCTAGATATATACTGAAAAAAAACAAGTAAGCAAGTTAGAAGCATGCTGAATCACAACAGTAAGGAAACATGTTGGTTTGAAGACTGAAATATAAATTAGGACATACTAGCAAAGTGAAGAAAGCAATAACACAAACAGGAAAGTAGGAGAATGCATAATAGCTAGCCTTGGCTTGCAGCCGGCTAACCCAGAGTAGTGGTAATTAGTAAAGAAAGAAGAGCAGAAAGTCTTTTGAATTTGAGAGAGATTTTTGAACAGGTTTGTTCGTGTGTCTGTGTGTGTATGAATTGAGTATATATAGTTTTTGAAAAGGAGGCAGAGGAATAAGGTAAAAATAACAGTTCAGTAGTAATTATAGAAATAATCATCAATTAGAGTTAGTTTAGCATACAGACTTCCTTAAGTTAAGGAGTCAAACCCAAACGGTAATAAGTAGTGGCAACAAAAGGAAAGGAATCAAGTAAAGTGTATAATTATGGAAATAAACACAATTAGGATCCAATCAATACCAGTACTCCCCACAATTAAGGAGTCATAGTTCAAACGAATACCACAGTAGTAAAGAAGGAAAGAAAACTCATTTGAAAAGTTGATTTTAATCGCACAAAGAGTAGTAAAGAACAGGGCATGTGATTAAGGCTAGGTACAAGATATATTAATTAAGGAAAGTGTATAATTAATTAACATCATACTTATACATAGCAGAAGGTAGAAAATAATTCTAACAATTAGTAATCACAGGGAATCAGTTATCAAATAAGGCAAGTGTCACACAGATACGCAAGATTGGTAAAGAGTTCTAAGGAAAAATACACAGAATCATCGCTTTAAGGAAAACATCATAGTTCTAAGGAAAATAGAGAAGATAACACCGATTTATCATGGCACCATGAGAATAAGCAGGTAATAAGCTAGAACCAGGACCAGATATGAGTTAGGGTTTCAGATATAGCATGATATTGTCAGGAATAGTCGAACACAAAAACCCTAATAAAGCAAACATAAGTAAAAATCACAGAATCGTAGGATGTTTATGAGAAACACACAGATCAACTAAACACAACAACCAAGACGAACTTAAAACCCTAAAATGGGATTTTTAACAGAATAACTCAAGTAAAGAGAGAATGCTTGATCAAACATTCAAAAATATGCTGAGAATCATGGGTTAGTACCAAAAAATCAGAAGAGAAAGCGTTTTTGAAAGGGGTTAAGAAACCCTAGTTGAAGACGAATCGTTATTTTAGATAAAATCGAAAAACTTTAAGAAAAATAATAAAGAGCCCATAATATACACAGATCTAAGTCGGATCTAAAAGAAAAATCAAAAAATACAAGGGGTTAGAGTTTCAGAGAGTTGAAAAAACAAGGAAAACCTTGAAGATGCTGCCATCGTTAGCCGTAAAAGCCAAGGCTCTCACTCAAATGGCCGGAGGAGGCCGAAAGATGGCATGAGAGACCACAGGTAGGAGCTGAACCACTCCAGGCTCGCCTGAGGGCCTTAAGGTGCCTTAGACCGGTGTAGGGTGAAGCAATAACCAAGAGACAGTGAAAGACCACAGTTTCTGGCGAGGGAACTAGCTGGAGAAGATGAACAAACTCCATTGGAGGTGGAGAGATAAGGGAAGGTTATAGAGAGAACTAGAGAGAACCAGAGAGATAGAGAGAGAATTGAGAGGTTTGGAAATGAGGGGTCAGAGGGGGTAGTCTCTAGGGTTTAATTATGGTAGGTGGGATCTGGGCCGTTGATCTAATTTGATCAACGACTCAGACAGATCCTGGGTTGGGTCGGTTATGGATTTTATTTGGGCTGGGTATGGGATTGGGTTATTAAGAAATCTGATGGGTTGGGTTAGAATTAGGCTAGAATCGAAATTAAAAAAAAGGCTATTAGTTATATACCCACTGAAATAGATAAGTAATTAAATAAAATAGCTAGTAATCATATAAAAAGAAATTGATGCTAGATAAATGAAATTAAGGTAATTAATGAGTAAGAAAAAATATAAAATGAAATAATTATTTATTTAAGTGGTATAAAATGTACAATTAGGCTATAGTCTCAAAGTTATTATAATTATGGTCAAACAATGCCAAATTGGCTAATTTGTGAAATAATTAAATCCCAATAGAATTAAAAAATAATATATATTGACTAGGAAATATTTTGAAATTCTTTACAATACAATTTATGAACAATTATTAAATATAAAATACTGAATAAATTAGAAAAGGATTTAATAAAATATGAAGAAATCTCAGAAAAATCCCAGTTATTATAAATAGCGGTCTTGGAGGTGTATATACAAACTAAAAAATAATTTGATAAAAATTGGGTATCAACAAAACCCTTAAACACCACGTTCTTAACTTCCGAATTCATTAGGACCACTATTGAGAGTCACCCACTCTGACTGGCCCCGAATACAATCAACTCCAAGGCTCTTCTAGCACATGAACACCCTTTTCAATGAAACACGTGACTGAGTCACTACCCTTGCAACTCGCCTATGCCTTAAGCATAAATTCTAAATCTTTCAAAGCCTAACCCTGGTCGCACAGGGCCAACTTTTGCACACATTCATCAAATCCCACGCACAATCACCATTTTACTCCTTTCCCCTTAGCTGAAATAACTTGCCAACACGCCGACAATCCGCAACCCTATGATGACATAATCCTGCAACCCAACTGCAGCTGGTGGGACTCCCCCACTTAGCCTGAAGCTACTCCTTGCACCATTCTAGACCCTGCTGAGATAATTTCTCCTTTGTTAACATGATATTTCTTAACCAATCCGTCCAATTCTTCCGAATTCCCCTGTCAGCATTCCGTAAACGCTCAAATTTTCTAGCATCATTCACACATTCTGTCTCCCACCGAGTAGCCACTAGAATCCCTCACAGAAACTCGCCAACCACACAACCGCTAACCTACTCATAGGAGATAACCCACCTGTGGGAATCACCAACTAACACCTTCCAACGACGCTGTACTGCACACTCTTAACAACATCAATACCCTATCATGTGCCCTTCTTCCTCTACCAACTTTACTAGTATGTCCGCTCCTCATGGACGTCTATTAAATGCGCTACAACATCTTCAAATTCACCACCACATTGCGTCCTTCTTAATTCCTAACAACTTCTCCTTGTTGTATCCAACCTTTCGCCGAAATAACCCACATTTCAACTTAAGCTCGTGGAGCTAATCACCATCCACTAAAAATCTCAAACTTTCGCTCAAGATAGGAAGATGTCTTACCACTGAACTCCTGTGCTACGCTGCCACTCTCCCACTTGTTAAACTCATTCCTTTAAACAACTACTTGA
The DNA here is from genome assembly GCA_005239505.1 of Nicotiana paniculata. Classification (NCBI taxonomy): domain Eukaryota; kingdom Viridiplantae; phylum Streptophyta; class Magnoliopsida; order Solanales; family Solanaceae; genus Nicotiana; species Nicotiana paniculata. Next base: position 32,110 of record ML347814.1, on the reverse strand, counting down.
CTTCCATTCCTTACACCTGGCCTTTTAGAAATTTAGCCTCCGCCTGACACTTCTCACATGTCTTCTTTCATTGTATGCTGCCCATTGCTGCCTCAATTCAATATCATTCTCTGTAGTTCTTAATCCAGCAGTTCGCCACGACTTCAAACTCTCCGAAGATCATCTATCTCGAGTTGCCTTCATTATCAACCCTTATCCAGTACTGAACCACCGCGCCTCACTGTCCCTGACAACCGCTTCTTCAATACTACTTCACAACACTCTAACCCAATGCAACCGAAGAAATCATAGCACTGACAGACTTAACACATTCCATTCAATAAAGGACGACGATAACACATCACAGGTGAATACTCCACCTTACTTGAAAACACCAAGTCTTACTACTTTATCAACCCCAACCAGACCATTCATAATTCAAATGCCTTTCCTCTGCCAGAACTAAAATGCTGAAATCTCAAAATCACGCCCTGAGTAGACCTCGCTTCAAGCCATTCATCACCCCCAACATATGGGCAAGCATTCTATCATCATATAGACATCGCGTGATAACCAATCGTAAGCATCATCACTACCTGAGCATAGCCTTAAGGTTCTCAGAAACACAGCTACTGAGCTGAAACAACACATTATCCTTCTGCGGGGCCACAACAACAGTCCCAACCAATTACACATGGAAAACATCTCGCATCATATCCGTAGCACCATTTCAATTCCTCAAATTCCTGATTTATAGCAAGCGCTTTGTGACGTGTAAGATTGAGTAGGAAGAAACGTTGGCATAAGCCACAGAGGAATCAAATCGCACAATGAAGAATCAAGAAGAGAAGTACTCCTAACAGTCCTGTAGCCTCTCGAAGATAAGTACAGACGTCTCGGTACCGATCCACAAGACTCTACTAGACTTGTTCATGACTCGTGAGACCTAAGGGAACCTATAGCTCTGATACCATGCTGTCACGACCCAAAATCTATTAAGGTCGTGATGGTGCCGAACACCATCATCAGACAAGCCAATCATTAATTAGTTGAAATAAATTCCCGTTTAACATTTTTGAAATCATTACCTTTCACTTTATTACATGATAACTAAACAAAAACCGTTAAGTAAATATGATGGTTTAAATATTCCATTTTAGAAAATATATCCCAAACACGTCCCAGAACCCGGTGTCACAATTGCATGAGCAATTTCTAAGAATTTTACAAATTCTACAAAGCTTGTCCGAAATACAACTGGACAAGTAAATTAAACTAATGTGAATACAATACGAGGGAGACTCTGTCAGCTGCGGATCGCCTCCGGATGATGCAGCTCGGCTAAATCTCCAAACCAGCCATATCACTATGAAAGTACCTGTGCAATAAAAAGGCACAACAAGTGTAGCATGAGTACGAAAACAACGTGTACTCAGTAAGTATCCCGCCTAACCTCAGAGAGGTAGTGACGAGAGGTCGATTTGACACTTGCTAGAGGTCAATTTAGTATAATCAAGTGAGACACTAAGCATGTATGTCATAGGCAATTTATTAAAATCAGGGATAAATAATATCAACTCCTTCCACATTTAACACTTTAAATCTTCGTCATTTCAATAACAAATAATCAAACATGGATGATTTAATCAAATAACAAATAATCAATGGGAAAGAACAACTTCTTCCAAAGTTTTAATAACTTTAAATCTCTGTCATTTCAGTCGACAACTTAAAATTTCCAGGCTAGTAATCAAGTAAAATCACAACAAATACGCAGTAAATATCATGCGCAAGCAATACCGAGGGTCGAACGGCGGACCAACAATAATAAACTGTGCACTGCCGAGGGTCGAACGACTCGAACCATAGATGCATCTATTTTCCCCTCTCGCGAATCGGTCATGCGACGCAGTCAACATAATAATAATAAGGCTAACCTGCTCGCGAGTCATACCTGGGACTCAGGTGCTCATATGTACACATATTCACATAATAAGTTCACATTTTTATCAAGAAAGCAGTTACCCAGGAAAGTGGTGAAGTTCTTCTTAAAGCAACACAAAGAAAAATGGCATTTAAATCTTTGTTTTGATACTCATTTGCCAAGTTTAATAATATTCAATAATATAAATGGCATCAATTCTCTTTGTAAATGATTAAGAAAAGTACACTCTAGACTTCTTAGGAATTAAATTACCAATTCAATAGCATGATCAGTCTAATATTATTTGCAGGATCACATGATATTTTATTGACAAGGTCACAAGTACGACAAGTAAAGCATGCTAGTGGGTCCTAGAATATCCGGACATGGCATAAGAGTAGCTACACACGGACTCCCATCACCTCGTGCGTACGTAGCCCCCGCAGATAGCAACACATATTTAATTAGTTCACCTACGGGGACAATTCCCCCTCATAAAGTTAGAAAGAAGACTTACCTCGCTCCGAAATTCCATAACCGGCTTCGAAGCCCTTCCGACGAATCTAATGGATGCACAACGCCCAAAAACTACCATATAACGGGCAACGCAATGAAAATTCATTCTAATACTCGTAACAAATTCAAATTATATCTTTTCCAACTCCACTCAGTGAATTGACTAAAATGCCCTCGGGCTCACGTGCCCGGATTCCGAAATTTCTCGAAGATATATCCTACACATGGCCTTACTAACTCAAATATACAATTTAGTCTAAATTCCATGCTCAAATTTTTGGTAAAACTCAAAAATAAAATTCTAGGTTTTCTTCAAAAATCCCATTTCCCTACTAATTTCCATGTTCAAATTCATGTATAATCCTTGTATCTAACTCAAAAATGGGAGGAATTTACTTACCTTGTAATGCATGATGAAAATCCCCCTTTGAAGCCTTCCAAAATCGCCCACACCAAGTGAAAAATGAAGAAATGGCCAAGAAATCCCGGTTTTAAAACATTCTGCCCAGGCCTATTTTCGCACCTGCGATCCAAATCTCGCACCTGCGCTTCCGCAGGTGCACCCAATCTTCTGCACCCGCCGCTTCCTCAGCCCCAGCCAAACTTCGCCCCTGCGCCACATTGTCCGTATCTGCGCCTTGGCAGGTGCGGAAAATACATCGCACCTGCGCTCCCAGCCAAGCCATCAAAATCTCGCACCTTCGGCGCCAAAGCCGCACCTGCGACCAAAGCCTCGCAGGTGCGGCCACACCAGATGACAACAACCTCAACCTTCTCCAAACTCCAAACTTGATCCGTTAACCACCCGGAATCCACCCGAGGCCCCGTCCCATTACACCAACCTTTAAGAACTACGCCAAGCAACTCCAAACTTTCTCAAGGCCTCAAATCACATCAAACAACGCCAAAATCACGAATCACACTAAAATTCAAACTTTAAGAACTTGAAATTTCAAATTTTCACATCCGATGACGAAACCTATCAAATCACGTACGATTGACCCCAAATTTTGCACACAAGTCATATTCGACATTACGGACCTGCTCCAACTTTCGGAATCACATTCCGACCCCGATATCAAAATTTCCACTTCAGGTCGGATTTCTCAAAAACCTTTAAATTTCTATCTTTAGCCAAATGACTTCAAAATAACCTACGGACATCCAAATTCACTCCTGATCGCGCTCCCAACTCTAGAATCACCATACGAAGCTAATCCCAGACTCGGAATCCCAAACAGACATCAATATCACTGAAATGCGCTTCAAGCCAAACATAGGAAATTTCTTCAAAAATGCTAACTTCCACAATACACAAACGCTCCCGAGTTATCCAAAACCCGATCCAGACATACGCCCAAGTCCGAAATACTCAAAATTGCAATCTTAGTCAATTTCTCGAACTTAAGGCTTCTGAAATGAGAATTTTCTTTCCAATTTGACTCCGAACTTCCCGAAATTCAACTCCGACCACGCCTACGAGTCCTAATACCCGAAATGGACCTGCTCATGACTTCAAACCGCTGAATGACGTGCTAGAGCTCAAAACAATCGGTCGGGTCATTAAAAATTTTTATTTTTGTGATTTGATCGCACGAGCAAGTCCGTATGATGTCTTTAGACTTGCATGCATGTTTGGTTTGGAGCCCCGAGGGCTCAGGTGAGTTTCGAGTAAGCTACAGAGTGTTTAGAACTTAGAAATCTCAGCTGGTGTATCTGGTGTCTGTCACAGGCCTCTGATCTCGCAATTGCGAGATCAGGCTCCGCAATTGCGAAGCTGACAGACCCGGGAAATGCGACATTTTTGTTCGCAAATGCAAACCAGGCCTTAGTTCATTAGACCAATGGGTTTATTGACTAGCCCTCGTCACTACTTCATCGAGGTCAGTCTTGATACTTACTGGGCACCGCTTTGGTGTGCTCATACTACACTTCTGCACATTTTTGTATGCAGATTCCAGGTTTTGCATAGCCGGCTGATCGATAGTTAGCAGCGCAGTTGCTGTTGTGGAGACTCAAGGTAAAACTGCTCCAGTGTTCGCGGGTTTCGAAGTCACCGTATCATTTTGTTATACACTGTTGTACTTATTCCATAACAGTGGTATTTAGGTATTTACGTGTAAATTCTGTAGAGCTTATGACTTGTACTTACCGGGTTTTCGGAAGATGTGTAATGTGTAGAGACATATTTCAAAAATTACTTAAATAATCCTTATATTATGATTGTTGTTTATTAATAATAGGCTTACCTAGTCCTTAAGACTAGGTGCCATCACGATACCTAACAGAGGGAAAATTGGGTCGTGACAAGTTGGTATCAGAGTTCTAGGTTCATTGGTGCTATGAGTCATAAGAGAGTTTAGTAGAGTCTTACGGATCGGTACGGAGACGTCTATACTTATCTTTGAGAGGCTACCGAACTATTAGGACAATTCCCTTTCTTTCATTCCTATCGTACGAGTTCATTGACCTTGAAGTTTGAAATTTATCATTCTATTCTCTCACAGATGGTGAGAACACGATCCGTAGTTCCTGATGATGTTACCCCCGAGACAGATGTCGCTAGGGAAGAGGCAGAGGTCGACAAGGAGTATGTGCCGCAGTTAGGTCACCTACCAGCGCGGCCGTTGAGGAGCCGCCAGTAGTTCCAGTTGGGGGGTAGGTACCAGAGGCGCCTGTTATTACACCTGAACTTAAAAGGAGACCTGGGCGCAATTCTTGAGTATGACTGGTACATTGACTCAGGCGGGATTGATTTCGGGTGCACCAACTACTTCACAAAGCGGGGGAGGAGCTCAGACTCCCGCCACCCACACTCCAGAGTAGCGAGATCATGTTGGTCATGTTCCAGGTGTCATGGAAGCACATCTTGTGGTCCCAGTTCAGGCCGCGGTTAGGGCAGCAACATCTGAGGAAGAACAACTTAGACTTGAGAGGTACAAGAAGTACCACCCCCTAACTTCAGTGGATTGGCGATAGATGATGCCTAGGGCTTCCTGGAGGAGTGTCATCGGATTCTTCGTACTATGGGTATTGTGGAGTCGAGCGAGGTAGCTTTTGTTACATTTCAGCTTAGGGGAGCGGCTTATCAGTGGTGGCGGGCATATGAGTTGGGTAGCCCGGCCGAGTCAGCTTCACTTACATGGAATCGGTTTTCAGAGATGTTCTTGAGGGATTTTGTACCTTAGTCCCTCCGAAATGCATGGCGCACAGAGTTTGAGCAGCTGCGCCAGGGCACTATGTCAGTTTCAGAGTATTCCGTCAGATTCAGTGATTTTGCCAGACACGCCCCTGCTTTGGTTGCTAAAGTTAGTGAGCGTGTTTGTATATTCATTGAGGGCCTTAGGCGTGATATTCGGTTAAGCAGGGCTCGGGAGTTAGAGTCGTATGTTCCATTTCAGCAGGTGGTAGGGATTGCTCGCAGAGTTGAGGGCATGTTGGATCATGAGGGAGACGACAGGCGGGGCTGTGAGAGGGAGGAAAGATGAGGTCATGAGAGAGAGGGCAGAGAGGTGAGGAGGCATCGTATGCCGGAGAGAACTACTGGTCCTTACTATGTAGGCAGGGTACGACACGATAGAGGTTTTATGGGTCAGCCAGTTCAGTTTGCATTATCGGCACATGGAGTTTCAGGTACTCATGGGTCTTAGGGTGCTCGTATTGCACAGTTTCCACAGCCACATCAGCAGAGAGGTTGTTTTGAGTGTGGAGATACCAGTCACAGGGTAAGATATTGTCCTAGGATTCAGGCAGGTGTGTCACAATAAGGTATTCAGGTGAGTAGAGGGCTCCCAAAAGGGGGAGGCCCGACCCGTTGATGTGTTTCGTATAATAGGCTGGAGGCCGTTGTGCCAGATGTTATCATACATGTATATTTTGATTTATTACATAGGGGCACCATTTGCATTTCATTATATCTCTGCTGGTCGGGACGAGTTCCCTCCTTTGTTGTTTCGTTTATGAGCGGGTTTCATGCTTTGCACTTTATTTTCGTGTTTGCTCCTATTTGGAGATTCTATAAGTGGTAGCTAGTGTCTATCATTGTTTTCATTCATCATTGAGAGTGGTGACACTAGAAGTAAGTCCTTGTTGCCGTCATGGTAAGCTTAATGTGATTTGTTTTCCTAGTATTTTGGTTACGAGTGGTGATTTGATACTCTATCGAGATGAGAGTTAAGTGAGCGTTATGATTTTATTGGCAGGGCTGAGTTAGTGGGAGATATCAATTGGTATGATATATATTCGGTATGTGATTTAGAGTTGGGGGTGAGACCCTTGTGATCTTTGTGGTTCGACATGTTTGGACCGGGCTGAGCACCGCGGTTGAAATTATATCAGGATGGGATCCTTGCGATTTGTTTATATTCTTTCATTCTTTCCTTGTTATATTGGTTGCGGGTCAGTACTGATAGAGAGTAGTGCCTGTAGGGCTTGTGTGATAGTTTCCTTATGTGTTCTCTTTTCATATTCAGTCATTTTCGTTATGTGCTTCTTCAGTTTTAGCTTGCGGGGTGTGTGCCCGGTGGTGTTAGTCATGGCTTGGTGATTTGGGTGTCTAATTATGAGGTCTTCGTGTTTCTTGCATCACTATCAGTGTTATGGAGGGTTGAAATAGAGTTCTATCGGGTGTGAGGCTAATTGCCAGTGTTGGTCTTTGATTACGGGCAACTATTATGATCAGAAGTATTTTCTTTGGGCCTATTTGCGGTGCGTTCGGTTGTGTGGTCGTACCTTGTGGATGTACGGATGAATTGTTGTAGTTGGTTGGGATTGATACCAGATATGAATTTAGAATCAGGTCTTTTGGAAATGAATGGAAGGTGAGAGTTTTGGCTATACCACTTATCTGTGTTGGTAGAAAGGCTAAATCGTAGTAGATATGGTGTCGTCAGGATTATGTAGATTGGGGTGACGTGGTATCACCCGTGGGTGTATGTTGGGAGTGCACATTCAATGACTTGAAATGTTTGAGGCAATTCTTGGCACGTTCGAGGATGAACGTTTGTTCTAAGAGGGGGAGAATGTAATGACCCGACCGGTCATTTTGAGAATTTATGCTCCGTTCGGTGGCTTACGGTCTTGAACAACTTCACATTGTGTATATTGACCTGCGTGCATGGTTGGATTCAGTTACCGGATGACCCGGAGTCGAATTGGAAGAAGGCTTTTAGTTTTGGAAGCTTAAGAGGTGGAATTTGACCGAAATTTGACTTTTTATGTAAACGGCTTCGGAATAAGTTTTGGATAATGTCAACAGCTTCGGATGGTGATTTTGAGCTTAGGCGTGTGTCCGGATTTGGACTTGGAGGTCCGTAGAGTAATTTGAGGCAGTTCGGCGAAAGTTGGAAAAATTTGAAGTTTGGAAATGGAGAAGTTTGACAATAGTTGACTTTTTGGGATATCGGGGTCAGAATGCAATTCCGAGAGTTGGAGTAGCTCCTGGATTTCAATTGGGACTTGTCTGCAAAATTTGGCGTCTTTCCGGGCTGAATTGATAGGTTTCGGCATGAGTTTAGAAGTTTGAAGATTTGAAAGTTTAGAAGTTCGATTTATGCTGTGATTCGTCATTTCATTGTTTTTTGATGTGATTCGAGACCTCGGGCGAGTCCGTGTTAGGTTATATGACTTGTCTGTGTGTTTAGACGGGGTCTCGGGTCTGTTCCGGATGGGCTACAAGTCATTTTTCCCTATTTTTGAACTGTTGTTCTGGTGTCTGATGTTCCCTTCCGCGATCGCGTAGTTCCAGTTATGATCGTGTAGTGTAAGTTGGCCTGCCATATTTTTCTTCTTCGCGTATTACCCCACGCGATCGCGTAAGGTGCTACCGTTTGTTCAACGCGTTCACGTGTCTTCTCACGCGATTGAATAAGCCTAGCTACTCCCCTATACGCAATCACATAAGCCCTTCCGCGATCGTGTAGCTCATTTTTGACAGTAGCTATTTTTCTTCTATGCGATCGCATCCCTTCTCTCGCGATCGCCATGCACAAAAATCTAGGCAGACATAATATATTCCAAAATCGAGGGTTTCACTATTTTTACCATGTTTTGACTTGTAGAGCTCGGCTTTGAGCGATGTTTTGTGGGTTTTTCAAGAAATTCGTTTGGGTAAGTGTTCTTCACCTAGAATTAAATACATTCCATGATTTAGTCTTTGTTTTTATCATTGTGTTTGGGTTTTAGGAAAAACATTGGTTTTTGAAGAAAATTTTCAAAACAAAATTTCATGATTTGAGGGGCGAAATGGTATCAGAATTTGGCAACTTTTGTATGGTTGAACTCATTTTGGAATGGTTGTTCGGATTTATAAAAATTTTCAGGTTCCAAGATGCAGGCTCGGGGGTCGACTTTTGGGTCGATTTTTAGATTTTTGTAAATATCGAAATTTTTTATCCGGAATAGCTCCTTATAAGTTCTATGTGTGTTTTGAAGTTGTTCTAGTTGGATTTGAGCCGTCAGGAGGCCTTTACACCCGAGGAGTCCACTTTAAAGTACCGGGTTATCGTCTTTGAGGTAAGTATCTTGCCTAACTTTGTGTGAGGGAAATTACCCTTTAGGATTTGAGTCTTCTATGTTGATTATAGTCCGTGTACGCGAGGTGACGAGTGCGTGCTCGAACTTATTTGTGGAAAGTTGACCATTTAGGAATCTTAGGTCCTTATATTCGAGGAGTATGAATTGTCCTTGGCATGATTGAATTTCCTAATTTCTAGTTTCATCTTTATTTGCTTAAATGTAGAATTTCTTACTTTTGGATTTACTCCTATTGCCTATTTGATTCCTAATTGACTTATCTGAAGATTTTATTTCCTTTTATCATGCTATGTCTTCTTAACTTCTTATCTCTAATTGTAATTATCTTCATCTCATTCTATAATGGTTTGGTCTTAACTGAGGTTATGATTATTTTCACGTTGCTTGTCCCTAATTGAAAATTTGTTGAATACCCTTGAAACTGTTGACCTTAAAGGAAGTTTTGATAGACTATACCTTAGTTGACTTGCCCGTAAATAGAGTTATTGGATTCGTGTTGATTTCTTATTGTTAACCCGTGCATTTAGGTGCGGCTGTTACAAGTTATTTTCCTTCCTTGTAGCGGTTCTTAATATACCTAGCTTTCCTTATTATGTTTATTTCTCGTGAAGTAGTTTTGCCTATATTGTGATCGAAGTTTCTTGAGTTGATGTATTTATTGTATCTTGAACTTTTGCCATTGTTGTTGTTGTACTTGTTGTGGTGATGCACAAGGTTTCTGCCGTGCGTTTGTTGATATGGGGATTTGCACGAGTTTTCTGCCGTGCCGTGTTTACTATTGATATTGCACATGCGGCGTGATAAGGTAGGATATGACATTGAGGGTTGTGCATGTGGCGAGACAAGGTGGAAATATGTTTATGCGCGTGTGGCGAAACAACGCGAGCATATACTTTACTATTGCACACGTGGCGAGACAAGGTCGGCTATGTCAGGGATTGTTTGTGATACTTGTGTTGGCCTGGGGGCATTCTTTGTTGTTGATATTGTGTACTAGAAAACTTACTGTATGAGTTTATTCGTGTTGAAATTGTGAGATGACAATGTACGTGTTGCTATTTTCTTTCCTTATGCTTATTGCTCGTTGAATCATGTTAGGACACCTGCACAAGCATACACGCAGTAAGTACTATTAATGGATTAAGGGCTCCTTGTTATTGGCAAGTATATATACTTTTGTTGCAATTACCGTATGGGTGAAAATGACCCAATTGGAACGTGAGTCGTCAGTGCAGTTAGTACTTGAATGAGGGCACAAGACGCCAAGTGTTAGGGTTCGAATATTGGGACCTGTAAATAGTGAAGTGTCCGAGGTCTGAAACCTCGTGGAGATGACTACGAACTGGATGTAGAGGTGGTTGAAGTTGTTGAGTCATTACTTGTCCGTGTTGTATATTTACATTCCAGATTTGTTTGTGTTCTATTCAATTTTGTGCTATTTCATGTTTTCCGCTGATATTTGTTGTTTTCCTTCCTTGTCGAATTTACTGTATTGTTAGCTAAGGCGTAGCCTTTATGTGTATATCATTTTTTTCCGTTATTCCTATAATTATACTTGTTCAGTTCACTAGACCATTGGGTGTCTTGACTAGTCTTGGTCACTACTTCGCCGAGGTTAGTCTTGATACTTACTGGGCACCGCTGTGGTGTTCCCATACTACACTTCTGCACATTTTTTATGCAGATTTCAGGTTTTGCATAGCCGGCCGATCGATAGGTAGAAGCGCAGTTGCTGTTGTGGAGACTCAAGGTAAAACCACTCTAGCGTTTGCGGGTTTCGAAGTCACCGTCTTATTCCAGAATAGTGGTATTTAGGTATTCTAGTGTAAATTCTGTAGAGCTTATGACTTGTACTTACTGTGTTATGGGAAGATTTATAATGTGTAGAGACGTATTTCAAAAATCACTTAAATGATCCTTATAATGATTGATGTTTATTAATAATAGGCTTACCTAGTCCTTAAGACTAGGTGCCATCAAGATACCCAACAGAGGAGAAATTGGGCAGTGACAAGTTGGTATCATAGCTCTAGGTTCATAGGTGCTACGAGTCATAAACGAGTTTAGTAGAGTCTTGAGGATCGGTACGGAGACGTCTGTACTTATCTTTGAGAGGCTACCGAACTATTAGGACAATTCCCTTTCTTTCATGCCTATCGTGCGAGTTCATTGACCTTGAAGTTTGAAATTTATCATTCTATTCTCTCACAGATGGTGAGGACACGAGCCGCGGTTCCTGATGATGTTACCCCCGAGAGACAGATGTCTCTAGGGGCAGAGGTAGAGGTCGACGAGGAGCACGTGCCGTAGTTAGGTCACCTACCAGCGCGACCGTTGAGGAGCTGCCAGTAGTTCCAGTTGGGGGAAGGTACCGGAGGCGCCTGTTATTACACCCGGACTTAAGGAGACCTGGGCGTAGTTCTTGAGTATGATTGGTACACTGACTCAGGCGGGATTGATTCCGCGTGCACCAGCAACTTCACATAGCGGGGTAAGAGCTCAGACTCCCGCCACCCACACTCCAGAGCAGCGAGATCATGTTGGCCAGGTTCCAGGTGTCATGGCAGCACATCTTGTGGTCCCAGTTCAGGCCGCGGTTAGGGCAGCAGCATCTGGGGAAGAACAACTTAGACTTGAGAGGTACAAGAAGTACCACCCCTACCTTTAGTGGATTGGTGACAGATGATGCCCAAGGCTTCCTATAGGAGTGTCACCGCATTCTTCGTACTATGGGTATTGTGGAGTTGAGCGGGGTAACTTTTGTTACATTTCAGCTCAGGGGAGCGGCTTATCAGTGGTGGCGGGCATATGAGTTGGGTAGCCCGGCTGAGTCAGCTTCACTTACATGGGATCGATTTTTAGAGATGTTCTTGAGGGAGTTTGTACCTCAGTCCCTCAGAGGTTGAATTTTTGGCTTGAGAGAGTTTGCCTTGATAAGTGGTCTGAGATGTTTCACGGAAGTGACAGACTGTGGTTACACACCTATGTATGAAAGTAAAATAATGAGGAGTTATTTCCAAACAAATAAAAAGTTGAGAAGTCATACTTAAAACAAATTGTAACCAGCAAAAGTTGGGTGAACGACGAGGATGCAGTCAAGTTGTGTATTCCATATCTCATAGAATTCTTCCTCTGTCCTTCAGACAAAGACAATGCAGGGTTGGTAGACCATTTTAGGTTTTATTTGGTGGACTCGGGACAGTATGCGAACTACACATGGGGTAGTGATTCTTACAAACAATTTCTTCAGTCCGTTAGGCACAAGCTCAATCATTCTGTTCATTTTTATCCCATTCGAGGATTCCCACTAACTATGCAAATATGGTTGTATGAGTGTTGCTCTACCTTCAACACATATATAGCTACAAGGGTTGCTAATTCCATCCCTCGCATACTTAACTGGTCAGCTAGTAAGGACAAGATATGGTTATTAGCAATTGAAGATAGAATGATCAAACCTGAATGGATCAAGGTAAATGATTTTTACTTATGAATAGACAATTTAATACAAATTATCTACAACTTTTGTACATATTATGCCTTACTCAAGATCATTTATTTTTTTCACTCAGTTCACCAACTTAACTGAAGCACCTGAAGAGCTTTCTAGAATGTCTTTGCCTAATAAAGTTGAATACATACCTAAAGAAGTTGAACCCAAGTCCGAGGATCCGAAAGATGCTGCTTCTCCCTCGGGACACAAGCAGTCAATTGGAATAGAGGACAAGAATGCTATTATGAAACAAATTAATAAATTAAGAAAAGATGTTGACAAGGTAACATATATACATAATCTTGTGTGGTTTCTTTAGTTTATGTTAAGCCAATATTTTTGTTAACTCTCTATATTTTAATATGTAGGTTGGTTTAGATCTCGGATCTTTCAAGGAAGATGTTTTTAAAGAACTAGGTAGCATTCGACTGCTACTCAATGACTCAATCAAGGCTGTTTTTCATGCGATAAACACTCAAAAAGATAACATTGATGCCAAAGTAATATTTGAAATATATTCATTTAACATAACTATTTTTATCACCTCTAAGTTTATATTGTCGTTCATAAAGTATATATCCTAACAAATTGAAAGTATGCAGTTTGCTGGGAGTTCGACAAAAATTGCTGAGCAATCAAAAGAAAAGAACAATCAACATTTTCAGTGCAGTAGTGAAAAACCAGTGCATGCCAGCAACAGTAAAACATGTATATACAAAATACCTACATTATATCTACAAAATATCTACAATATATCTATATTATATCTACAATATATCTACATTATATCTACATTATATCTACAATATATGTGCATTAGGCCTACAGTATATCTACACAGATTTACAGATCTATGTAGATATCTATAATATACCTACATATTGCCTAAAATTTTATCAACTAATATGCATTATAATTCAAATGGTTTTCTTAGATACAGGGCATGTGAATGGCATGGAAATTAATGAGAATCTTCCTGCACGTGTTGATTTATATTCTCATTTTGAAGGGGCAATTGATGAAGAGAATGAAGGTATGAATTTGTATTCAGAAATGTTTGTGTTTAGTACAAATATCATACAATTTGATTAAGTTAGATATACTTAATGTAATAGTGAAGGAAGCTATGCCTGCAGAATCTCCAAGACACGAAGACACAATAAACATTCAAGGAGAACATAAGAATGAAGAGAAGGGGAAAAACATTCAATCTCCCATTGAAGAAGAGAATGTTATACAAGAAGCAGATGATTGCTGTGAACAAGTAGGTGAACTAGTCGAGTACATTAATGTAGGTGATTCGGACGACTCCAGAGGTTAGAAAAGGGAAGTTACACTTGATGATTTTGAGCTGCCAGAGAACTTCTCCCATATTGTTAAGTTCGGCGAGCTTAACCAAGATTAAACAACACCTGTGCATCAAGGAAGAACAAGGCATCCTGGAAAGCATGCCCGATCACCCTTTCTCCCTTTTTACAGTTTTGGTGGCATCAATTCTGTTGGACATTAAATTTTTGAAATGAAGCATCCATTTACTGGGTTATTGGTCAATATGTTGATCCTGGGTTGTTGGAAGAATTCAACAAGTGGTTATACCTTGGTACCGATACAGCTTCAAAGAGGTTAGTTTATACAATTTGTTCATATTGCTGAGTGCATTCATCTTTGGGATATCCACTTCATTCAACATATTTATTGTAATTGCTATGTGTTTAAATAGGAGGAAGGCTCCTTATTTTGTAAAAGATAACCAACTTAAGCCATGGTATGATCTTGGAGTGGAAAAAGTTAATAAGAAGGAGTGGTTCTATACTTTGGCACATCTCGGACAAGTCCTCAACGACTCGGTAAACACATACCCAGACTATGTAGCTATTTTGTAGACTATGTATTTTTTTTGTAGATATAACTGTGTTATCATGCCATCTCCAGACTATGTAGTTATTTTGTAAATATATTATGGATAATTTGTAATACTGATTAAAAAAAATGACATCTATTTTTGTTGCAGCACATTGATGTTATATTGTACTACTTGAGAAAAAGAGGAAAGTATGGGCCCCACAACAATATAAGTTTTACAACCACTGATTGTATGTTCAAGACTAGAATTGAACAAATTTATCATAAGTACATCAATGCTCCTCCCGAAAAGAAGTTTGTTGTTGTCAAACCCCAAGACGTCGTAGCAGAATACATATTGGGGTACAGATTACACGCAAATGTTGTATGGGATCAAGTTGATTTCGTGATCATGCCCATCAACATTGTAGAAAAATTTCATTGGTTGTTGGTTGTTTTTGACATTGCCGATAGGGTTCTTTATGTGTATGATTCTATGGTCTCTTAACATAATCACACCATTGTTGAATCTGTCGTCACCAAGTTTGCTGCTATGATCCTCCTTCACTTGTCATGCACCGGTTTCTATGGAAAGCGTTCAGACATCAACTTCAAGAACACAAAGGCATACATTGAAAAAGGTGTTACTGACCCTATTGAAATTCAGTGGTCGTCGGTGAGATACCACAGCAAAAAGAGGGATCACTGTATGAAAAAGCTTATTTTCCTTCTATCTATTTATCAATTTTTTTTGCTCACTGTATGCTAAATATTTTCACTTTTTTTCTTTTTGCAGTGACTGTGGTGTATAGGTTGCTGCCGTTGCAGAGTATGCCAACATTGGAGACCTAGCAGTTTCTAAATATGACCTTTCTGATATTGATCAATATCGTAGACGCTATGGAGCGCTACTATGGGACTACGCTAGGAAGAAGCAAGATAATGGTGCAATTAGTGAGGCGAGGTGACTGGCAGATTATCAAGGAAAAAAGGTGCACCAGTTGTGAACGAGAGAACACAAGTCCGGAGGAAGAAGAATTAGTTGCCATTTTCTGTAGGGAAAGTGTAGTTAAATTGTTTAGTTGCAGTTGGTTTTGTAGAAATATTATAGACAAGTTACTTATGAACAAGTTTGTTGAAGTTTAATTGTAGCAAATTTGTGCTACAATTATTTTACCCTATGTTTTGTTATTTTATCCAGGATACTAGTGCTAACAATAGGAAACAGTCTGTTGTTTTTATCTTCACTGGTTGAAAGTTATTAGTACTTGATCTCATTATTGTTATCATATAACTCCTTTACAACCTAATTAATATGTAGTTATTCTGTCAACTCCTGATTATGTAGTTATTTTGTAGTTTTTTTGTAGATAAATTGTAATAATCATTAATAACTAATGATTTGTACTAAAGATAATTAAACAATTGTGTATTATAGATACAAATCATTCATAATCCAATCAAGTTATGAAAGTCTGAACTCAATAAAAAATAGTAATTAAACAAAACAAATTCAAACCAACTACATTAAGAGTTGAAAACACCTAAACTATTACACCTCAACTATAATTCTCATGATCTTCTCAACACTTTTTATCAAAAAATCTGTTCAATATATAAAATTTTATTTCTTCTTGGGAGAATTCTTGCAAGATCTTTTGTTATGCCCTTCTATTCCGCAGTTGCCACATGAAATCTTGTACTTCTTTGCATTTACTTCATCATATGTTTTTGTATCTTTGTTTTTGAGGTCTTCCTGGCTGTCTTTTTCCGGTAGGTGGATTTATAACTTCTTCAGCTATATGTTGTGGCACATTCCATTTGCTTTCGTCAGGTAGCAGGTCTACTGGTATTTCATAAGTATTTAAGAGGCTCTCCCTCGTGTAATAAGGAGAACAATAGTTTTCATAAGACTCATTCATGTGCCTTAAAGTAGCCAAAGCATGTGCACAAGGAAGTTCATCAAGCTGGAATTGTCCACAACTACATCTCTTATTTTCAAGACAAACAATATAACGCTTCACACCATCTATCACTATATGGATGTGATCTGTTGAAGCCCTCACCTACAATTACATTACAAGCACACAACAAATTATCTTTAATATAGCTAAAAAAATAACTACAATGATTCTACAATTTTTCTATAATGTCTGTTAATATTTTATTTTGATGAAATAAATGATCAAATGTTATTAGATATAGCTTACTCTAAGCTTCTGCGACAATGTTCTGTTGTCCTCCAACTCTTTGTTGTACTTTTTCCCAAGGTATGTGAATATACCCTTTGCTTTCAATAACTTTTCATTAGTCTAATGTTCAAGAAGAGTCCTCATGTACTCTAATAGTTCTACTATCAACAACTCTCTTTCATCTCTTGTTACCACATTCCATGACTCTGCAATGTTTGATGTCATTATAACGACCCGACCGGTCGTCTTGTATTTTAGAACCCCGTGCCCCTAAATGAGACTTCCCGTACTTTCTATTACTAATTTATAGCTTGTGGGGACGGGTAGTTCGAGTTTTGGAAGAGTTTGGGGTGGTATTGGAACACTTAGTTCCTTAAGGTTGGTCTTAAAAGCCAAGTTTGACTTCGGTCAATATTTTTAGTAAACGACGTCGGAATTGAGATTTGAACACTCCAGTAGGTTCGTATGATGATTTCGGACTTGGGCTTATGTTCGAAACGGGTTTCGGATGACCCAAGAGCGTTTCAGCGCCAAATAGTGAAACATGATTCCTTAAGTTCAAAAATTGAGGTTTGGAATGTGTTTTTGTGTTATCGAGGTCCGAATGGAATTCTGAGATCGGGAATAGTCCCTTCATGTCAATTATGACTTGCTCGCAAAATTTGGTGTCATTCCGAGTAGTATAGGTATGTTTCGGCACGTTGAAAGTGAATTCAAGAACTTGAAGTTCAAAGTTTGATTCAATTTAGTTTTGGGGTATGATTCTTAGATTTAGCATTGTTTCGGACGTTCCGAAGGCTCGAGTGAGTCTGTGTTATGATTTAGAACTTGTTGGTATATTTGGAAGGGGCCTCGGGTGGGCCAGGATTCCATTCGGACATCGCGCGAAGAAAACCAAGCTCAAAAAGAGCCGCTGGTGCATTAGGTCTGGTGCGACCGCACCTGCGAAAAATGCATTGACCATTTTCTTTCATCTTTGGACGATTTGGGGAGCTTTCAAAGGGGAAATTCAACCTAGCATCGTGAGGTAAGTTAATTCCTACTTAAAAGTGAGATTTATACTTGAAGTTTTGAGTAGATTAACACACAAAAATTGTGGAAATCATGTGTTTAGAGTAAAACTTAGGGTTTTGAGAAAAATAAGATTTAAACAAGAAATTTGTTATGGAATCATGCAAAAACTATATATTATTGATCCTTAGGATATGGGTAACAATTTCTCCTTAAAATTTCCGAAATCCGAGCATGTGGGCCCGGAGGTACATTTTAGGATTTTGCAAACTAGGTTGAGATAATTATTTAAATAGGAGAATGTTAGACTCTTGAGCCTAGATTGATTTATTTATATAATGTTTGGCTAGTTTCGGGTTCTCGGGCGACGAATTTGGAGATTTGGGCGCATTCTTGACCCGGGAAGTAAGCTTGAAACGAGGTAAGTCTCCTTTCTAATCTTGTAAGAGGGAATTGTCCCCATAGTTGAAGTAATTAACTATGTGTCATTATTTGTGGGGACTATGTATGTACGAGGTGACGAGAGTCCGTGCGTAGTGACTATTCTTGTTATGTCTGTGTAGTTAGGTTTACACCATGCCTTGTGAACTCTGTTAATCAAACTATATGCCTTATGATGTCCTTGTATGCAAGCTTGTTTTCAAGAAATCCTAGAACTTGATGTTTTCAAACGAATTGTTATTTTGGAAAAGAATTTAAAGAAAAATCTTGTGTTTATGTGTGACCGCTTCGCAAATTTATATTCCGCGAGTGGCGTGATTCTTTCCACTACTCTCATGGGAGCGGGCCTTACGCCACGACATGTTAATAGATGCATCTATGGTTTGTGTCGTTCGACCCTTTGGCAGTGCACATTTATTATTATGTTGGCTCAGACCATACTCCTCGACATATTATGCGCATGCTACCTGCTTGATATGATTCATAACTTTTAAATTGTTAGATGTCTTGGAAGACAAATTTGTAATTGTATGTTGGAGTTTTTACCACGAAAATAGGATATGTGAGTATGCTCGACATTCATTGTTTTAATATTCATGTGTGCTTGTATTTATGTTGAATTTTACATCTAAATATACCGATTGGACCTAGTGAGTGTCAAGTCGACCTCTCGTCACTACTTCTTCGAGATTAGACTGGATACTTACTGTGTAAATATTGTTTATGTACTCATGCTACGCTTCTGTACTTAATTGTACAGGTTCTGAGGCAGGTGCATCTAGGTATCAGTCTGGAGCTCGTCCCTAATTTCACGTGGTTCGAGGCTTCACGGTGAGCTGCTTCTCTTGATGCCGTTCAACAGAACTCTGGAGTCTCTCTTTTGCTATTCTGTCTATCTCTTCTTCGATAGTGGGATAGTTCTTTTATCCTTTTGATTCTACTCTACTAGATGCCTACAGTCTTGTGATACTAGTTCCTGGCACATACATTGGTAGACTATTCTTTTGGTGGTGTAATTAATTAAAGTTGGCTTTTGGTTTCAAAAATTAAATTCCCTGCTATGTGTTATATTCCATGCGTAGTGGCTAAATTATTTTCAAGATAAGAAAAACATCTAATATAAAACAAACTAGATTCACTGGATAAGTAGTGTCGGCTTGCCTGACAACAGTTTTTGGCGCTATCGCGACCTGGATCAGGATTTGGGTCATGAAAACATGGTATCAGAGCTCTAGGTTCAAGTAGGTCTCACGAGTTACGGGCAAACCCAATAGAGTCTTGCGGATCGGTGTAGAGATGTCTGTATTTATCTTCGGGAGGCTATAGGGTGTTAGGAAATCTCTCTTTATTCATCTCTTATCGTGTAGTTGATGGTATGCTAAATCTCACTCTTATATTCTCTCGCAGATGGTGAGGACGCGCGCAACCGACGTTCCGGACCCTGGAGGGGCTGCTACCCCCATCGTCAAAGGCCGTGGCAGAGGTTGGGGGAGGGCACCGACCCGAGGTAGGGGACGAGGGCGTCCTAGAGCTGCCCCAGTTGCACCGCTAGTGGATCCAGCGGAGGATCCTATTACTGAGGAGCAGGGCGAGGCGCCCGCAGCATGGGTTGTATGATGCCGTTGATGGATACTATGACTCAGGCTTGTTTATTTCCAGCGGACCCGGCCACATCTCAGG
The DNA here is from genome assembly GCA_005239505.1 of Nicotiana paniculata. Classification (NCBI taxonomy): domain Eukaryota; kingdom Viridiplantae; phylum Streptophyta; class Magnoliopsida; order Solanales; family Solanaceae; genus Nicotiana; species Nicotiana paniculata. Next base: position 12,498 of record ML347814.1, on the reverse strand, counting down.
CAGGAGGGGGAGCATAGATCTCTACTACCCAGGCCACAGGACATGCAACTGCAGTTTATCAGACCCTGGGTATACTGCCCGCGGGTGGGGTTCAGCCAGTAGCAACAGCAGCACCTGAGCTCAGACCAGCTGCGGACGGCGATCTGCAGAAGCTACTAGACAGATGGACCAGACTGCACCCTCCTATCTTCAGAGGCGAGCGTCATGAGGATGCTCAGGATTTTATTGGCAGGTGCAGGGACATACTACACAATATGAGGTTACTGGAGCCCCATGGAGTTGACTTCACTACTTTCCAGCTAGAAGGCAGGGCCCGTAGATGGTGGTAGTCTTATGTTATTGGCAGACCGGCGGAGTCTCCTCCTATCACATGGGAGCAGTTCACTCAGCTATTACTGGACAAGTATATTCCACCCTCGGAGAGGGAAGAGCTGTGGTATCAGTTTGAGCAGCTAGAGCAGCGTCAGATATCAGTGACCGACTACGAGGCTAGGTTTTCTAATCTATCTCGTCATGCACCTATGATACTTTCTGCTGACGCAGAAAGAGTGCGGAGATTTTTAGCTGGGTTTCACTCAGGTATTGGGGCCAACATGGCCCAAGAGGTGGAGATGGAGACTCCTTATCAGCTTGTAGTAGATATTGCTCGCAGGATTGAGGGCTATCAATTGAGGAGCAGAGAGTAGGGACATCAGGATAAGAGAGCTCGGTTTTCTGGGGATTTCAGAGGTGCTCCAGCTAGGGGAAGAGGTCATTTTGGTAAGGGCCAGCCTAGTAGGCCTCCATATTCAGCAACCCCACCACCTCCTCTAGGTCCTCCGGTGAGGCCCTATTTCAGCGCGATGCCGGAGAGTTCTTATCACCCACCAACCATTCAGGGTTCCTCTGCCGGGTATTCTGGTCATCAGGGATATTCCAGCTCTTATTTCAGTGCTATGCCAGAGAGTTCATACCGCCCTCCAGCTATTCTGGGTTCTTCTTCAGGGCAGCAGACTATCGTGCTGAGAGGTTGTTATGAGTGTAGGGATCCAGGCCACATGAAGAGGTTTTGTCCCAGGCTTCGGGGCAAGGTAGTGCAACAGAGTCACCAACCTATGGTTTCAGCACCGGCAGTCCGGCCACCTAGAGGTGGAGGATAGGCTGGTAGAGGTCGTCCTAGGGGTGGCGGCCAGGTAGGGGGAGCCCAACCAGCTCCTGTTCATTCGGGTAGAGGTCAGTCATCCGACGCTCCAGCCAGATTCTATGCTTTCCCGGCCAGACCAGATGCAGTGGCCTCAGATGCTATAATCACAGGTATTATTTTAGTATGCGGTAGGGATGCATCGGTATTATTTGATCCAGGATCCACTTATACATTCATATGTATCAATCCTATTTGATCATTTCCTGGATATTCCTCGTGAGTCCTTGGATACTCCTGTTTATGTGTCCTCTCCTGTGGGCGATTCTATGGTTGTGAACCGGATTTATCGGTCCTGTGTGGTTACATTCTGTGGGTTCGAGACCAGAGCGAACCTCCTGTTACTTGATATGACTGATTTTGATGTCATCCTAGGCATGGATTGGTTATCCCCTTATTACGCTGTCCTAGATTGCCATGCCAAGACGGTTACTCTAGCCATGCTTGAGTTGCCAAGGTTGGAGTGGAGGCGTTCCTCAGTTAGTGCAGCTAGCCGGGTTTTTTCTTTCCTGAAAGCTCGACGTATGGTCGAGAAGGGTTGTTTGGATTATCTTGCTTATGTGTGGGACACCACCGCCGAGTCTCCAATGATTGATTCAGTGCTAGTAGTTCGAGAGTTTGCTGATGTATTTCCTTCAGACCTTCTAGGCATGCCACCGGATCATGACATTGATTTTTGCATTGACTTGGCTCTAGGCACCCAACCTATATCTATTCCCCCATACTGTTGGGTTGCCTCGGACCTTGCGGAAGGTTGATACGGTTTGGGTTATTGTGAACAGGTTGACCAAGTTGGCACATTTCCTTCCAGTAGCTACTACCTATATTTCAGAGAGGTTGGCCAGGTCTACATTTGGGAGATAGTTTGGTTGCACGGTGTGCCAGTGTCCATTATATCAGATCGAGGTCCTTAGTTCACCTCGCACTTCTAGAGAGCAGTACATCATGAGTTAGGCACCCGGGTAGAGCTCAGAATAGCATTCCACCCTCAGACCGACGGTCTGTCAGAGCGGACATTTCAGATATTGGAGGACATGCTCAGAGCATGTGTGATTGACTTTGGAGGGTAGTGGGACCAGTTCTTGGCCTTGGCCGAATTTTCTAATAATAACAAGTATCAGTCCAGCATTGAGATGGCTCCATTTGAGGCCTTGTATGGTCGGCGATGTCGTTCTCCCATCGGGTGGTTTGAGCCTGGCGAGGCTAGGTTATATGGCACCGATATGGTGAAGGATTCTTTGGAGAAAGTAAAGTTGATTCAGGAGAGTCTTCGCACAACACAGTCTAGACAGAAGAGTTACGCGGATCAGAGGGCGCGTGATGTATCATTTATGGTCGGGGAGAAGTTCCTATTGAAAGTCTCGCCAATGAAGGGTGTTATGAGGTTTGGGAAGAAGGGAAAGCTGAGCCCAAGGTTTATAAGTCTATTTGAGGTGTTGAGGAGAGTTGGGGAGGTTGCTTATGAGCTCGCTTTACCTTCCAATTTATCAGGAGTTCATCCGGTCTTTCATGTGTCCATGATCCGGAGGTACCACGCCGACTTCTCTCACGTGATAGACTTCAGCACCATTCAACTAGACGAGGGATTGGGTTATGAGGAGGAGCCAATTGCTATCATTGATAGGTAGGACCGCCAGTTGAGGTCCAAGAGGTTTTCCGTCGTAAAGGTCCAATGGAAGGGCTGACCAGTCGAGAAGGCAACTTGGGTGTTTGAGGAGGACATACGGAGCAGATATCCACACTTATTTAGCACTCCAGGTATGATTCTAGACCCGTTCGAGGACGAATATTTGTTTAAGAGGTGGAGAATGTAACGACCCGACCTGTCGTCTTGTGTTCTAGAACCCCGTGCCCCTAAACGGGACTTTTCGTAATTTCTTTTATTGATTTATAGCTTGAGGGGACAGGTGGTTTGAGGTTTGGAGGAGTTTGGGGTGGTATAGGAACACTTACTTCCTTAAGGTTGGCCTTAAAGGCCAAGTTTGACTTCGGTCAACATTTTTAGTAAACAACCTCGAAATCGATATTTGAACGCTCTAGTAGGTTCGTATGATGATTTTAGACTTGGGCGTATGTTCGGAATGGGTTTCGGATGACTCGGGAGCGTTTCGGCGCCAAATAGTGAAATATGATTCCTTAAGTTCAAAAATTGAGGTTGAATGTGTTTTTGTGTTATCGAGGTCCAAATGGAATTCCGAGACCGGGAATAGTTCCTTCATTTTAATTATGATTTGCTCGCAAAATTTGGTGTCATTCCGAGTAGTATAGGTATGTTTCGGCATGTTGAAAGTGAATTCAAGAACTTGAAGTTCAAAGTTTGATTCAATTAGTTTTGGGGTATGATTATTATATTTATCATTGTTTCGGGCATTCCAAAGACTCGAGCGAGTCTGTATTACAATTTAGAACTTTTTGGTATATTTGGACGGGGCCTCGGGTGGGCCCGGATGCCATTCGAACATCGCACGAGGCAAACCAAGCTCAAAAAGAGTTGTCGGTGCATCAGGTCTGGTGCGACCACACCTGCGAAGGACCAGCCGCAGGTGCAAGACCGCAGGCACGGTCAAAGCCTCGCAGGTGCGGCCTTAGAGGGGCTGCCCAATTTCCGCATGTGCGGGCCTTTTCCCGCAGAAGCGGAGCCGCAGGTGTGGGCTCCGTTCCGCAGGTGTGGGCTCCGTTCCATAGGTGCGACCCCTGGCCTCCTTCTCCTCTTCCGCAGGTGCAAGCACTCGCTCGCAGATGCGAGACCGCAGGTGTGGTCCTCGAGCCGCAGGTAAGAAAGACCTGGAGGCAGTGAGGTTGTTTTAAGTGCGGGACTCAGGCATTTTTGGCCATTTTATTTCATCTTTGGACGATTTGGGGAGCTTTCGAAGGGGAGATTCGACCTAGCATCGTGAGGTAAGTTAATTCCTACTTAAAAGTGAGATTTATACTTGAGTTTTGAGTAGATTAACACATAAAATTTTTGAAAATCATGGGTTTAGAGTAAAACTTAGGGTTTTGAGAAAAATAAGATTTAAACAAGAAATTTGTTATGGAATCATGCAAAAACTATATATTATTGATCCTTAGGTTATGGGTAACAATTTCTTTTGAAAATTTCCGGAATCCGAGCATGTGGGCCCGGGGGTACATTTTAGGATTTTGCAAACTAGGTTGAGATAATTATTTAAATAGGAGAATGTTGGACTCTTGAGCCTAGATTTATTTATTTATATAATGTTTCGCTATTTTCGGGTTCTTGGGCGACGAGTTTAGAGATTTCGGCGCATTCTTGACCCGGGAAGTAAGCTTGAAATGAGGTAAGTCTCCTTTCTAACCTTGTAAGAGGGAATTGTCTCCATAGATGAAGTAATTAACTATGTGTCATTATTTGTGGGGACTATGTATGTACGAGATGACGAGAGTCTGTGCGTAGTGACTATTCTTGTTATGTCTGTGTAGTTAGGTTTACACCATGCCTTGTGAACTCTGTTAATCAAACTATATGCCTTATGATCTCCTTGTATGCAAGCTTGTTTTCAAGAAATCCTAGAACTTGATGTTTTCAAACGAATTGTTATTTTGGAAAAGGATTTAAAGAAAAATCTTGTGTTTATGTGTGATTGCTTCGCAAATTTATATTCCGCGAGCGGCGTGATTCATTCCACTACTCTCATGGGAGCAGGCCTTGCGCCACGACATGTTAATAGATGCATCTATGGTTCGCGTCGTTCGACCCTTTGGCAGTGCACATTTATTATTATGTTGGCTCAGACCATACTCCTCGACACATTATGCGCATGCTACCTGCTTGATATGATTCATAACTTTTAAATTGTTAGATGTCTTGGAAGACAAATTTGTAATTGTATATTGGAGTGTTTACCACGAAAATAGGTTATGTGAGTATGCTCGACATTCATTGTTTTACTATTCATGTGTACTTGTATTTATGTTGAATTTTACATCTAAATATACCGATTGGACCTAGTGAGTGTCAAGTCGACCTCTCGTCACTAGTTCGAGATTAGACTAGATACTTACTGTGTACATATTTTTTATGTACTCATGCTACGCTTCTGTACTTAATTGTACAGGTTCTGAGGCAGGTGCATCTGGGTATCAGTCTGGAGCTCGTCCCTTATTTCACGTGGTTCGATGCTTCACGGTGAGCTACTTCTCTTGATGCTGTTCAGCAGCACTCTAGAGTCTCTCTTTTGCTATTCTGTCTATCTCTTCTTAGATAGTGGGATAGTTCTTTTATCCTTTTGATTCTACTCTACTAGATGCCTACAGTCTTGTGATACTAGTTCCTGGCACACACATTGGTAGACCATTCTTTTGGTGGTGTAATTAATTAAAGTTGGCTTTTGGTTTTCGTAACCTAAATGCCCTGCTATGTGTTATATCCCATGCGTAGTGGCTAATTTATTTTTGAGATAAGAAGAGCATTTAATAGAAAACAAACTAGATTCACTGGATAATTAGTGTCGGCTTGCCTGTCAACAGTGTTTGGCGCCATCGCGACCTGGATCAGGATTTGGGTTGTGACAGTCATTGTCCAAGTTCTGTTCACTGTAGCATGTACTCGAGACCATCTGTGATAGCCAATATCGTATAAGTATGCTTTAACACGAGGTTCAATATCTTCAATCTTTGACATTCTTTCATTAAATTCATCAAGCATGTATGATCGCGCCGTAGCAAAGTAAAATTTGCTTAACTTTAGATGAACCTTCTTGAACTTTGACCTTATATTTGTCCAAATATGCCACATGCAAGAATAATGTGGCATGCCGGTATAAACAATAGATGTCGCCTTCAAGATACTCTCATTCCGATCTGAAACAACACACATGTTCTGCTTTTCACCATATGCATGTTTGAAATTCTCAAAAAACCACTTCCATGATGCGTCATTTTTAGAATCAACAACAGCATACGCAAGTGGTAATATGCTACCTATCATATGTGGCAAAAAGGTTTCAACAATATATCTACAATATCTTATGCGTCCATTGTGCTAGTTGTTAGCATTATTCCCCTATAAGCTGACTTCAAGAAGGTCCCGTCAACTACTACAACTGGCCTAATATATTTCCAACCATTGATTGACGTACTAATCACAACAAATGCATACAAGAAATAGTCATCGTCGGTCTTCTTCAATTTAACTACCGACCCTAGATAAGTCTTCTCTAGAATATACAAATAACTAGGCAATCGACTGTAAGAGTCAGCAGGATGACCTCTCAAAAACTCCAAAGCCTTTTCCTTTGCCCTCCAAGCTTGCATGTATGTTAAGTTCATGCCATATTCAGACAACATATCAGTTTGTATGTCTTTTGCTGTGTAAATCGTCTTAGGATCAGCATATTTTGGTACCATGCTACCCACTACCATGGCAGTAGGTTAGCGTTGTATGTATGTATTGTCCATCAAAGAGCATGTGTGCAAGCTGTTGAATTTTCGAACCCTGAACATTGCTGAATCATTTATGTTGGTGGACTTGAAGTGCCATGTACAATTTTCCCCAACACATACCAGTCAGTAGCTACAAAATAAAACAATTTAAACAATGGTATGAAAAATGTAGATTAAATAATTTCAAATAAACTACAAATTATACAAAACACGATTTTTGACCATTGATCTGTTCCTACCTTCTAGGACTAGATCTTTTCACCCTAAATTAGAACTTGTTCTGGCAATTGTTTGCTTGTCTTTGTATACTTCGCGTACTTCAATAACAATTGGTGTATTTTCTGTTATGATTATACTTTCATATTCAACTATCACCTGAGATGTTGGCATATCAATTAACTTTATTGTTCTAGATGAACCTGCAATCAATTAAAGCTAAATACAATTATGAACTATATTATAGATATTTTGTAGTAAAATTGTAGAACAAATGAAATTCAATACTTATATTGATCTACACATGTTATGTAGTTTTTTGTAGAAATATTGTAGGAAAATTGTAGAACAAATTAAACTCAATACTAATATATATCTACACATGATATGTAGTTTTTTTGTAGAAATAATGTAGAACAATTGTCACGACCCAAATTTTTTCTCCGTTGGGTTTCGTGACGGCACCCAATCTTAAGGGCTGGGTAAGCCTATTATTAACAAACATGAATCATAATATAAGAATAGTTAAGTGCTTTTTGAATTAAATCTCATCACTTTACACTGCCTCCCAGAACCTGGTAAGTACAAGTCATAAGCTTTAGAGAAACTATGCTAAAACTCCTAAAATTACCACTGTCCAGAAATAAGTACAACAGTGCAACAGAAACATAAGATGGTGACTCCGAAACCGCGAATGCTGAAACAGTTTTACCTTGAGTCTCCACAACAGCAACCACGCTATTAACAATCAATCGGCCGGCTATGCAAATCTTGGAATCTTCACAAAAATGCGTAGAAGAGTAGTATGAGCACACCACAGCGGTGCCCAGTAATTATCAAGACTAACCCCGGTGAAGTAGTGACGAGGACTAGTCAAGACACCCACTGGTCCGATAAACTAAACATGCATAAGTATAGGAATGACATGAAATGACATCTGTCTAATGACTAAACGATATAATTAACAACATAACAAGTACAAAGCGGAAGGAAAATACAGCAAATAACAACAGAACATCGTAATATTACACAAAATAAAGGACTAAAGTACGAATCAAAAGCGAAAACCACAACACAGTAAAAATAACAATAGTAACTCGGCACTGCAATAATTTCCCCCTCAAACCTTAGTCAACAACTCCGACAATTTAGCCAAGTCTTCGAAGGTAACCCTTCACCCACAAATTTGTATTGAAAACTTTAAAGTATAATCATTTTAAATAGAAAACTTCCTTTGGAAGGTACGTCCTCTGATCTATTATCACGACCCCAAATCCTAACCGGCCGTGATGGCGCCTATCGTGGAACTAGGCTAGCCGACTACCACATGTTTGCAATTTCTTTTGAAAATCCCATTCAAGTTTCAAGCATTTCATAAAAATATACGGAAAATTACTTAATATAATAGGCCAATTTATACAGTACTACCATCCACAAAACCCGGAGCCAACATGTCATGAGCATCTAGAGAAATAAGCCAAAATAAACTATTATAATACAAAACCTTCGAATCAAAGCTAAATACAACAAGAAGGGAAAATAGAGATGCTACGAATGCTGAACAACTACCTCTATATCCCACAAATTTGGCTCCACTGCGGAATAAAGACTAATGCTCGATATCTGCTCCTGAATTTGCACATAGAGGTGCAGGGAGTAATGTGATTACGCTAACTCAGTAGTAATGAAAGTACATCAAGTCTAAGTAGCAAGGAAACACATAAAATCAATGCCATCAAGTCAAAATATACACAACCTTACTTTCCAATAGTATAACTTAGATATACGAAATCATCATGCCTTAAAAATCAACTTCAGAAAAGTCCTTTAAAGAATGCACATTTTTAACAACTTTAAAACAAAGAATTTGGTTTGCAAATGAATGTAGTAAAATTATAAGTAGCCCCTCGGGCAAAAGCATGTTTCATAGTTAGCCCCTCGGGCATGCCTCACAATCCCTCAGAACCTCACAATCTCTCAGCACCTCAGTCACTCATGCCTCCCAATCACTCGTGACTCGGCACTCGGTGTGCTCACTGGGGGTGTGTACAGACTCCGGAGGGGCTTCTTCAGCCCAAGCGCTAACATCACTCAGCACCTCACCATCACTCTTGGCCCTCGGCGACACTCGGTAGAACCACTCGAAAGGCCTCTCGGACGAATTAGTAAAACAGGGTACTCGACCCGAAAACATCATTTTAATGCTCATGTAGTATAAATCAGGCTGAGTTTCAAATAAAAAGCAGTATGCACAATGATGCTGAGTAAAATCATCAACAAATAGTGAGGAAAACAACAGTAAAAAGCCCTCAAAGGGTCTAAACAGATCGGCACGAGGTCCCAAACACGACTTATAGCCCAAATAGTTAACAAATCTTTAGAACATAATTTAACATAAGGTTTTGAGTAAATATGCAACTCATTAGTTGCCGTGGAGAGGACGTAGTCCAATCCAAAATCAGTACGCGCCACATACTCGTCATCCGACATGTGCGCATTTCTAAAATTAGTGAGAAAATATGCAGTTCGGGGTTCCATACCCTCAGGACAAGATTTATAACCATTACTTACCTCTACCAGGCCACAACATTAGTCCGCTATGCTCTTGCCCCTCAAATTGGCTCCCGATTGCTCCGAATCTAGCCAAAACCAGTTCAACATCATTAATATGTACTCAAGGAACACAACACAATAAAAAATTATCAATTTATAAAAAAATCTCGAAATTCGGCCAAACCCGAGCCCCGGGCCCACGTCTCGGAATTCGATAAAATTTGCATCACAAGAATCCTCATCCTCCCACGAGACCGTACATACCAAGAACACTAACATCGGACCACAATTGCCCACTCAAATTCTCAAAAGAAAAATCACATTCCCATGCACCCTTCTTCCCCAATTTTGGGTTTAATTCCTCAAATTGCATGGTGAAAATCAAGACAAATTCATGAAATTGAATCAAAGATGGTTGAAGAACACTTACAGCAAGAACCCTACTGAAAAGCTCATCCAAATTTCCCTTCTCCTGTGCTCTCAAATGGAAAAATAGGTTATGGCCAAGAACCCTCGAAATAGAACTTAAATCTGACTGCCCAGGCCTTTTCTTCACTGCGATCCCGAAAGCTCCCACGCGATCGCAGACATCTACGCGATCGCGATTCGTCAGGACATAAACCCACGCGATCGCAAACCACTCTATGCGATCGCGAAGAACAACGTCTCAACTCACTCACGCGCCCCTTTAACTCTACGCGAACACAAACAACACCACGCGATCGCACTGACCAACCACCTCATACTCACGCGATCGCGATCGCGACCTCCACCATGTGATCGCGTATAACAAAAATCCTGCCTCATTATTTTACCCTACGCGATCGCAAACATCGTCATGTGATCGCGTAGAAGGAAACCAGAACCTCACACCAGTAGAAATCTGCCCAGATTTCAAGCCAAAAGTTGGTCCTTTAACCACCCGAAACACACCCTAGGCCCTCGGGACCTCTACCAAACATACCAACATATCCCATAACATCATTCAAACATAGTTGAGCCTATGAAACATCAAAAACAACGCAACAACACCAAAATCGCATCAAATTCAAGCCTATGAACGTTGAAACTCCAAATTTTGCCAACTACGCCGAAACCAACCAAAACACCTCCGAATAAACTGAAATTTTGCAGACACGTCCAAAATGTCATTATGAACCTGTTCCAACTTTCGGAATTCCATTCCGACCTCGATAGCCTATTTTCCACTACCGACCGAAAATCACCAAAAACTAACTTTCGCCAATTCAAGCCTAATTCTACACCGGGCATCACAAAAATATTCCGAACACACTCCTAATCCCCAAATCACCTAACGAAGCTATGCCATAAAATCCGCATTCCGAGGTCGTTTAACATAAGTCAACTCTCAATTGACTTTCTCAACTATTATGCTACCTTGAGAGACTAATTGCCTCAATGCCCATCATGACCACTCTGAACCCGAACCAACCGAACCAACATATATAAATGAAGATGAAACGGGGAAAACGGGGCTAAACTCTCGGAACGACCGGCCGGGTCGTTACATCCTCCCCCACTTAAACATACATTCTTCCTCGAACGTGCCAAGAGTTGTTTCCCCAACATTATCAAACTGTTACGTAGCTTACCATGCACATACCCGGGGTGATCCCACGTCACCCTATCCCATATAGGTCCAATTAGAACAATAACGTTGAAATTTTGAAATCCAAATCCTTGGCCATAAACCTTAGAACCAAATTCACACTTCTAAAATGATATATAAGATCAAAATTTCCATAACACTAAACTGAACAAGCCTGAACATGCTGAATCAAGCCATATACGTACCCCAGATGAAATCACATAATACACCGCGTGACCCAACTCTCATAGCAATACTCTTAACCTCAATAACTGCTCAGAACAACCCAATACTGGTACACAACCTCTTATCAAGAATTGCACACACTGCCGATGATGAAAGAATCACATAGAACTAACAACCATTCGTCCGATCAACCAGACATGAAACTCCCCCTTTCCAAACAGGAATTATAGCAGATTTCTAAGCCGACTCCCGATATTTATCCTTCCAACTATGCTGTAGAAAATTCCGAAAATATTCATTATAGGTCCAATGACCTCCTCTCATCCATCACAAACACCCTGAAAACATGACATTAACCATTCGACATATCGGTACAATTCGAAGCCAAAACCTGTGCAACTTGGGCACTCAACAACAACTTCCCAATGTAATCAAATTGTATAAAAGATCCACACGAGAGGATTATCCTGCCATTAACAATCACCATCGCCATACCATACTAACAGCCTGGCACACACCGTAAAAATAAAAAACACATGAATCTGATACCAAAGGTCATACCCCTACATAGCTCCGCTACACTGCGCGATCTCACCCAACCGCTGGTCCACTTGAAATACTTCAAGACACCTTGCCCAAAATCAATAACCATTCAAAATTCGACCTCAAGCACTCAAAGTGCATTGCCATAACCACGGGAGAAACCGGACGAAACCATGCCACCCGAAATAGAAGGTATATAACCAACACGCCTCAATCCCGCAACACCCAATTACTTACTGATGCGAGGCTAGAATGCACAGTTTAACATGTACTATACCTTACATTTGAGGTGCGTTAATGATAAAAAAATACACTTTCTATGTGCTTAATGGAGTTTATTTCATGTGTAGGTGAATTGGAGATGGAAACGGAGCTAAAGGTATGCAAATACGTCGAAAATATGCTTAAAGGTCGAAGAGGAAACACCTGGGCGATAGCCGGGCGCCAGAGCCCAAACGCATTACTCTACCTGGCGTTAGCCACGCTTTAGGGTTAAAACGCCAGCCCTACCCTGGCGTTAGCCAGGTTTTAGGGTTGAAATGCCAGTCCTACCCTGGTGTTAGCTAGGTGCCAGGGTCCAAACGCTAGGGGTCCCAAGTTCAGCCAATTCCGAGTTTTGACGAGTTTAAGTGTTTCCCGGTTGAAATAGAAGTCTCCCACGCGTTTAGGGTTCACCCTAAACATATAAATAGACTCTTAAAACACAACTTAAGGAGATTCGGAAGGCATTTGAAGGATTCAGGGAGAGAAAACCATTGAAGTGCCAAAATATTGATTTCTACATCTTGTATTCATTACTTTATAT